>VOQJ01011622.1:0-20712 GCA_015052665.1 Apistogramma diplotaenia
TTCAGTGAGGGTGGGGGTGTAACAGGGGAGCACAGCGTGAGGATGCCACATACCAGTGCATGGAAATATGAGCAGCAGGTTTGCTCAGAGGAGACATCTAAAATGACTTTATGTAAAACTGTTTCGTCCTTAAAATACATTAAGAATCATATCTGCAGAGCAAAATGCAGGTGTCGCTGGGTAGAAACGAATATTGTGGATGTGATTATGAAAACAAGGAATGAAGCCCAACTGTTGCCATTTTCAATCATAGTCAAGTCATTAACCAAAGAGAAAAGCTCAGATCATCGTCCTTTGACCATAAAACTTACAAAACAAACCATATTTTCTTATTAGTTCTCCTCATCAAGACAAAGTTTACTGAGGTCAGGAATGAAGTGAAGTAAAGGGCCATTTTCCAAGACAACTAGAAGACTTTATGCAAGTCAATCCTTCCTGCCTATTAGGGGCGACAAATTAAAGTTCAAGGGATTTCTTGGTGTGGTGGTTACCACTACTGCCTCACAGCAAAAAGGTCCTCAGACATTGTGTCTGATTCCAGCTTGGCTGAGGTCTCTGTGTGGAGTTTGCATGTTCTCCCCGTGTCAGTGTGGGTTTCCTCACGGTACTCCAGTTTCCTCCCACAGTCCAAAGACATGCAGTCACTGGGGTTAGGTTAACTGGTGATTCTAAATTGCCCGTAGGTGTGAATGCGAGTGCGAATGGTCGTCTGTCTCTGTGCTGGCCCTGTGACTGGCTGGCGACCTGTTTACCTGCCTCTCGCCCTGTGACAGCTGCGATAGGCTCCAGCAGAGGGGAATGAATGGATGGATGGGATTTCTGCACTGGCCTCACTTTTCAGACCTGTAACTTATGTGGAGGGGAAGTTCTAAATTATAATCTGCTTAAATTTTTATACATCCGAGCCCCTTCTGGCACATGTAGCAGCCCTGGCCTCAGGGCCACTTAACTTTTACATTCTCCAATGCTCAAGTTACAACTTAGTTTAAACACCAAAACCTGAGTTTTCAGTTCAAGGACATGATGAACCATCCCAACCTACTTATAAGAAACCTCAACACATTCTAATCGTTTAGGATCATGTCCTCTGGCCTCTACGGAAGGAGTTGACAAGGTAATTTCATCTTTCTAATCCAACCACTTGTAATAGCTGAGGATCATCTACCCATGTTCTAAAGAGGCCTCTACTTTAAGTCTGTGCTCCTTTCAAGCTTCAACACTTCATCCTGTATGAGCTTCTATCAGTTTCACCTCCCCATCAAACTTGGATTTGACCAAAGAAAAACTATGTATCAACATGTTAAAATGTGCAATCTGGTAGGTCTGTTATTTTTCATAATGAAGTGGGGCTGTTTCGAAATAACTGACATATAATGGCTAACCATTTTTGTTTGCTTTTAGCCTGAACGCCAAGTTAAACATTTCCAGGCTTCAGGATATGCATGTCCTCATAAGTAAACTGTTCTTTTAAAAAATGGCTGGAAATGAAAAAAGCCACAAACGATGTGTGGCTTTGAGTGAAACCCAGCTTTTCTTTTCCATAACTATTGATCTTTGAGCTGTCCTGCTTGCAAGACAACCTTGGTGGGTTTTAATAGAAACAGAGAAATATTTGGAAGTTAGAATTTTATCTGGATGTTGAAAAACTAGGCACATTGTGTATATCTGTAAAATGGATTATGTAGAGTACTAATTATTCTCACAGAGGTAAGAAATGGGGCAGGACTTGGCTCTACGAGCAGCAGTCTGACTGACCATTACATACCTGTGACGGTGCATTTGCTGGCATCTCCAGTGGGCAGAGCCCTGATTCGGTAGGGTGAGTAAGGGATCTCATCTCCTCCGTACTTAATGAGAATGGTGTATCTGCCGGTCATGTCTGGCACATAAGACACCAGGTAGGTCCCGTCATGGTTGTCACGGATGTTGGCCTTCTTAGGCTTCCCCTCTGGGTCCTTCAGAGGGAGGGAGGGAGGGAGGTGTCACTCAAATTTCTAAATTTTCCTTCAGTTATTCCTGCACCACACACAAGCACTCACAGTGATCTGCACGGCCAGCAGCCCCTCGCCTGCATCTTTGGCATCAATGGTGAACTCCACTGGCAGAGAGGCAGGCACCCCAGTGGTGTTGAGGCCAGGTCCACTTGCACGCACCTTGCTGGCGTCATGGGTGGGGAGCACCTTCACCTTGTAGGGACTGCCAGAAGGGGAGAGAAGAGCAAAAGAGTCTTATTTACAGAAGCAGGAAAGAGTTTAAGTTTGAAGGCTGGCCAAAGTGTGACACTTTGTAACACACCAACATAACTAAAAGATGTTGATACCTGCAGCACTTTGCTGGTTTGCATTATATACCAACACACTTCATTTTTCATCTTTCTGATCCAAATGAGCTCATTCTTTTTTCTTGATTATAGTCGCAGGTAAAGTTTCTAACTCCTCCAGCTTTCCATTTGCTCCAGAATCAATTTATCCATTAATTTACTGTTTACTGAAATTAAAATGACTTTTGAAACTAGCTGTAGCTTCAGCCATGCAAACACATGGCCGTCTATGGAAAGACTGCCATACAGACCGTCAGTCAGAATGAAGGACCTGAAGTCCACAGGAATACTAATATCAGTACAGTCACTATAAACAAAGTATTTTTTTATTTACTGAAAATTTGAAGTTTTAAAAAAAAGCCATTTTTAACTTCTATTCCAGAACAACAAAAAGGGTCATCAGCTTTGTTTTTTAAAACTGATGAATTTTACTTTGCATTGGTCTTGTTGGTTGTAGGCGACCATTTACCAAAATGATTAGATCTTAGGAAATAATTTAAATCTGTGCTTGTTCAAGTTAAACAGCCTTTGCATTACCTGCGTGGAATCTCCTCATCAGCGTACAACACATTAATGGAATAGGGTCCCTCTCTAGTAGGAACATAGTTGACTGTGTAAGTCTGGTCACCATTATCCACCACCTCCGCAGGCTCCACCACGCCTGAACACAAAGGCAAAAACTAAGTTTCAATTCTTCCTCAGAGCTCTCTGATACAAACGTTAATCACATATGGATACAGAAACATTTTGGAATGCACATCACCTTTGGGCCCTTGTACGCGGACCTGCAGTGGGGCAACTCCAGCTTTGGAAGCATCCACTGTAAATGCCTGAGGAATGTTAGCTCTGACATTGTTGCCCAGGCCTGGACCCTGGCACTTCACCTTGGTACTGTCCACTGTGTCACTGACTGGCACAGAGAAAGGACTGCCTGCTCAGATTAGACATCAGGGAAACAAGAAAAAAATAAAAGGTTCCTTGTTTAACAAGCGGAAACAGATTTAAACACTGGAACAAAAGGGGAACTTAAGATGTTTTCCTGTCATATTGGCTCAATTAATTTTATTTCTTAATACTACACAGTATACAGTACCAGCCAAAGGTTTGGACACACTCACATTCATATGAATGAGTGTCTGTACTGTATGTTGAAAATCATAACACAAACTGCCTTTTTTCCCCTCAGCAGTTACTGTTCAGTACCTGAGATGGGCTGGCCTCCATAGGTAATGTTGAGGTTGTATGTGCCAGGCTCATATGGGATGTACTCCACACTGCAGCTGCCATCCTTGTTATCAGTGCAGGACATTTTGGCCTCTGATGGACCTTCCATTGCTAGACCAAGGCCACCAGTACCCGCTCCTCTGGAGAAGACAAAGATTTAAAATTCAAGCAGGAAATAAACGTGTAAAACTTGTCCAAGCAAATGTCTCATACCTGGTTTCCACTGTGAACTTGTTGGGCTTGTTGGTGGTGCCGCCTTTCAGACCGGGGCCATGCACACGGACACGAGCTGGGTCACAGCCTTCAGTAACAGCAACGCGGAACGGGCTCTTAGGCACCGGAGAGCCGTCATAGCAAACCTCAACTGTGTGCGGGCCTGCAACACACACACATGGACTTTCAACTCAAAGTGGAGAAAAAGAAGAATCTCACATCTACCAATACCCACTGCTGCATTTGAACTCACCTTCCTCATAGGGAGTGTACTCTACATTGTAGGTTCCATCTCGGAGGTCAGTGATCAGGGCATCCGTGCGGCTGCCAGAAGGATTGCTGATGTGGGTTTTGATGTGGTCACCTCCAGTCTGTGTAAGAGCACGAGCATCCACAGTGAAGTCTGTGGTGGCCTCACGGAAAACTCCTAAAACAGATGACAGAACATACAGCACGTTGTTGCATCTCCAAATAGAACTGTAAGCCCACGTAATATTTTAGAAAGAAACCAAGTAAGAATCCCTTTTAAATAAATAGGTATAGAGTTCAAGCACAATCCTGCTTAATGAGGGGCAGTGAAGGGAAGATAAGACAAAGATGAGACAACAAGCAACAAATAGAACCACACAGCCACAAAACCACAGAATTGTGTTAGACTGTCATCTGACCTTTGCCCTCCACTCCGGGTCCAAATACCAGGACTCCACTGGCATCAACTGCAGGCTCCACATTGAGCCGAGCAGGGAAGTTGGGCACATCCTGACCACCGTAGCGGATGGTGAGAGTGTAAGCGCCGGGGTAGAGAGGGATGTAGGTGATTGTATAGGTCCCATCTCCGTTGTCCTGGATGTGAACCTCGGCCTCAGTGCCACTGTCTGAGATAATCTCAATAGTCAGCTCAGCGGGGCCGGCATTGGTACAGTCCACAATGAACTCCCCGGTCTCTCCAACCTTGGCGCGCTCCAGCCCTGGGCCGGAGCAACGTACCTGAGAGGAAAGGTGAGGGAATATTGATACACCCTTGGAGACAGGCAGTATGTCCAGCAGAAATCATTTAGATTCATTTCACAGAGGTGTAAGAACATGTCACACCAACTGTGGCTAACCTTGGAAGGATCTGTTGCCGGGTAAGCTGTGGGGGTGAAGGGGGAGCCAGGGATTGGCACTCCATCATAAGTCAGTTCAACCTGGTATGGCCCTGCTTCCCGGGGGATGAACTTCAGCTGAGAGGTCTCTGGGCTGAGCCCAGGCTCAATCTGGAGCAAAACATATGAACAGGATTTTACTGGAGGCACCGTGAGACAGAGTGTAAGAGTGAGACACTTGGCATCTATGGGAAGGTTCTCTGAAAATCAAAGGTGGTGCTAGAGGTACAACTTCCAGCAGAGCAAATAAGTGTGTGGAGATGTAAGATGGCTGCAGAGTGCTGAGACTTGCTTCTAAAATAACTTTATTTTCAAATAAAAAAGTTCTCATTTTTTAAAAATTAAAAAGCATAAAAACAGATACAAGACTTAAAATGAAAGCTTGTAAGTTGACCAATTGTTTTATTTATAAGAAAATGAAATTGGGGTCATACCTTGCTGGCCACTGGTTTCCCTCCTGGTCCAGTCACTTTGGCAGCAATCTTGCCCTGACCACCAGCACCCTTTGATTTGACCGTCACTTCCTGGTCTTTGCCAACAGTCATCTCTAAACGAACACAGAGAGCAAAGAAAACACTCTGAGCAGCAGAAATCCCACCTGGTTCATCTACTGGCTGTCAAAGAAAATTATGATGGTTTATATATCGGCTGAGGTTGGATAGCAGCACATACTGTCTCCCAGGCCGGTGATGTTGACCTTGCTGAGGTCCATTGTGGGTGCCACGCCAACGCTGAAGGGGCTCTTGGGAATGTGATCTCCACCGTATGTCACAGCAACTCCCAGTGGACCCTGTTACAGGAAAGAGACGTCATCCACATTTAATATGAGGAATAGCCAGAAGAACACGTCCTTCTATTATAAGAACCCACATAACACAAAGTAACCACAGCTGCCGAATCCACGTCTGCATGTGCGAGCACTTCCCCCAGCTCACCTGCTGCACAGGTGTGTATTTCACAGTGTGCGTGTTGTCGTGGTTGTTGATGATTTCGAAGTCTTTGACAGCCTCTCCTTTGGTTGGGCCGCTGAAGCTGCAGTCCAGGTTTGCCTTTCCTGCTCCTTTAGTGGTCACTGTGAAATGAGTGGGCTTGTTCAGTTCCACCCCTGAGAGAGAGAGAATTCAAGTTCATGAGGAATAAATTCACTTTGGACCGTTTCAACATGAAGTTTAAGTCATAATAAAGTTATAATGAAGAGTTATTGTCTGTTTAGAGAAGGTACTCAAGTGCTGGTCCAATAAAGTCACATTGTTGCCCTGCTGATCAGTTTAGTCAGTATGCTGGTCTATACTAGGTGACCCCTGTTCTTGTCATTCCTGCTCTTTGGCTTTGTGAGGCAGCATAGATGTTCGTACCGCTGCGGGTGAGTCCTGGTCCCTCTGCCTTGACTTTGCTGGCATCATGAGAAGGATCAACTTTAACCCTGAAGGGTGTCATTGGGATTGCCTAAACGCAAGCATGAAAACACAATCAATCTGCAGTCCTGTAGATCACTTTCTCCTGTCACTGATAACACAAACACTGAGTTTAAAAAAGGAAAAAAAGAAAAGTCACCTGGTCAGCAAACAGCACCATGATGGTGTAGCTGCCAGCTCCAGGAGGAGTGTATTTGACGGTGAAGGTGTCGTTGTCATTCCTGATGATGTCAAAGTCGATGTCGGCCTCTGCGGGGCCCACTACTCCGGGGGCACACTTGATGCCTATGCTGATATCACCTGGTGACATTGGACAAAGGCCATATTAGCATGTTATCTTTGCAGGTGCTTTTTAAAAATGAATATTTTTTTACATGATCATTTATTATTTGTGAGCTAAACCACGCTAAATTAACTTAATCGTCAAAGTTTTAAAAAAAACTTCAAAGTCGTTCAGTTTCTGTAAACTTGGTCTGCTTTGATATACAACACAGGGCTCTTGACAAAGCTTCCAATATGCCAGACTTTAATTGCAGTGTTAAAAACTTGTGGTGTCACATACTGTGTGTAAGGTTGCACCAGTTTTAGGTAGCTTTACCTTGACCAGCCTCTGCGCAGTCAACAGTGAAGTACGTTGGCTCAAAGGCCTTCAGGCCCGTCTTTGCCACTCCAGGTCCAGAGACCTTCACCTTGTTAGGATGACAGCCTGCGCCAACATTCATCTGCAGGTACAAACACAATAGCTCAAGAGATTTGTCTGCGATAAGAAAAAAGGTAAAACCCTGCGTGACGAAAACTCACCCTGAAAGGACTCTCGGGGATGTTAACGTCCCCCCAGGAGACCATCACAGTGTGCTTCACAGGCTTACGTGGGGTGTAGGTGCACGTGTATGTGCCGTTGCCATTATCCTTAACCTGGACATCCACAGAATTGCCTTCACCATCCTGTGCAGAAACAGAAAGGATCAGTCCTATCAGATTTAACACACATGCAACATATTTAACACATTTCTGGTCATAGACAAAACTATAGAAACCTGAGCCAGAATCTTCAGAGGAGCTTTTCCTCCTTGTTTGGCATCAACTGTGAACTCTGTGGGCTTTCCAACAGCCAGACCGCTGCTCTGAAGGCCCGGGCCGTACGCCTTAACCTAGAGGAAACAATTAGTGACAGAAAAAATTTGTATAAGTGAAAGACTTACTATATACAGTATCTATCTACTAGAGCCAAAAGATGTGTCCACAGTGCCCACAAGGTCCCTGCCTTGCACGCGTGCGTGTACTTATCAGTTCTGCAGCTGTATGTGCACATAACTCTGGGTGTGCATTCGCACCTTGTCTGGGTAGAAGTCTTTGCCTGGTGGGTTCACGATCTCAGCCATGAACGGAGAGTGCTGGATGTCCTCGTTGTTGCACAGCACATGAACAGCATACTCGCCAGGTTCTGTGGGCCAATAGCGCACGTCACAGGATCCATCGCCTTTGTCATCACATTCAATCTTGGCCTGAGATGGACCTTCCACAGAGAAACCTGCACAAGGAAAACACACAAAGCAATTTCAGAAGCGAGGCCGAGGCTAACCAGCACGTGGCTTCAGGATACTTTTTTCTCCTCTCTGTAATCAGTGCGGCTCACTCACCCAGTGTACCGACGTTGTCTCCAACAGCCTCCACCACAAAGTCAGCAGATTTTCCAATAACGCCTCCCTCCAGCCCAGGACCCCAGGCCCTCACCTTCTGCTGGCCAGCCTCAGTGCCAATCTTAACCTCCACGGGGCTAAAGAGAGGAAAGGATGATCAGTTGCAATGACAAGTCAGAGTAGAGCAGCTACTGTATTAGTTTGCATGCCTACAGTATGTGCACCTGCGGGGGATGTGCTGTCCTCCCCAAGTGATAGTGATTGAATATGTTCCAGGTGTGGTGGGGTAATACTCAAATTCATATACACCGTCTCCAAGATCTTTCCTTTTACATGGCTCCTCAAGACCTTCTGTGAACACAGAACGACACCTTTGCATTACTTCGTTTAACCAAGTCTTACCCAATCAGAAAAACAGAGTTTAATGCTTCTGTTTGAAAGACGATTACATTTAATCTTAATTATTTATCTTCAAATTACAGCAACAGTTGCCTTAAGATGCTTAGTTTTTATATGATAAACAGTCTGAGGGTGCATTAATAACAAACAATTCAATTATGAATAAAGATTCTTTGGTCACTTAAAACAATCCTGAAGCAACATAAAAGTAGCTCAGAGTGTAAATGCCTTTGAAACAATATTGATTCCACATTTAAAGCCAACTTCGGGCCTCGTGTGACCGATTCTCTCGCCAGATGTGTGTTTACAGACACAGGAAGTAGACTGCAAAAGCCTGAAGGCTCGGGTGGCATTTGTGCAGCTGACTCACTGTGGTATGATAATACAACATTTCTCAATTTAAGACAGACTGTATGCAAGAAATTTATGCCTCCTGATGTGACCAGTGAAGCCAGTTTTAAAGTCCTGTAACTGCTTCCCTTTAAATGGTCAGCATGGGATTGACTCCTCTGGTTATAGGTCAGTTATATAGTCGACGGACTCTGTAAGGATGCAAAGATCAGTAGCTACCGATTCACTGAAAACAGCCGACTATGGACCTTTAGCTAGATGCTCTGTGTTCACCAACTAGTAGCTAACTTTGTCTGCAGTTTCCTGCTGAAAAGTGCTGCTGTTTGTTTTTTTAAATAAATGAAATTTTGATCTGAAAGATGCTAAAAAAGCACTTGGTTGAATTAAGTGTTGATTCTCTGTGGCTGTGTAAATACAAGCAACGTTGTGTCATTTGTGCTTCAAGTGGGATCAGAGCTTTTGTATCACAACTCACTGGGGCCTTTGATGGTGACCTTGAGCTCCCCAGTGCCAGCTCCTTTTGTGTACACCTTGAAGTCTGCGGTCTCCTTTACCCTGAGGCCCTTCGGCTGCAGACCACGACCCTTCGCTCTGCAGAGGCTGGGGTTACACGCTGTGGACAGGCACACAGTAGACACAGCTCAGAGTACTGTGACGCCAACATTAGAACCACATACACATTCAGTAGAGATTTTATACATGCTCAAGATCTGCTGGAAAGCTTTCTGTGTTTTAAAATGCCCGTTTCCCTGCATCCCCTTCCAGTGCCTCTCATCCCATCTTATCCTACACAGTGAATTCATAGACCACAGGGAAGGAAGGAAGCCATCATCCTCACATAGGAAGTACGGGATCCTTCACATATCTTGATGAAAAGTGTATAAAAAAAAAAAGGGGGAGTTGCTGTGTCACAGCTGGATGAAGTGCAGGAAGCCCCGCAGGAAGACACTGCTGAAAGGGCCACAAGATACAGACTGGCTGCATTTTATTGTATTCAGATCTGTTGTGATGATCATTACTTACATAACCAGTGAAAACCCCTTAAGCAGAAACGTGAGATTAATATGGCAGAAGTTTGATTCCCCCCCACAGGTTATTGCATTGTGTTTATTTTACTCAGATCACTTTAATGTTATTGGCTGATAGTCAACTCTAATGGCCTTTTATTGGCCACTGTAGAAACAAGCTCTATTTAGCAGTGGAGCCATTCAGTAAGCTTTTGGTTTGCTGATGGTGAGACTGGAAATAGTTTACAAGCACTAGTTCAGCAATAAGCTCCACATGCTCACTTTAAGGATGACTGTGATGCAGATGGGAAATTACCAGTTAGTAAGGGGACCAAACTGTACGTAAAAGCTGGCAACCCCCAAAGATTTTCTTGTTCATTTGTGGCCTGTACAGAATTTCTAATGGTTTTTATTACTAATGCAAGCATTTGTTTTAAAGCTCGTTACATAAGCTGCTGTAATTTTCTGTATTTTAATATTAGAGTTCTGCACTGACACACTCAAGCAGCATAAAGGTCTCACTAGTGCTCAAAAAGGCAAAGTTAGTCACTATTCTAGCAGCTATTTTAATACCCCTCATTCTGCTAAAAGCTGTTATTTAAACCATGTAAACATTTGTTGTCTGTGGACACTTAAGGCAACAAATGAGCTGAGAAAACAACGAGGAACTCGTTTCCTGATCAAACAAACTACAGTTTAATGGTGTTTTTCTTCTGTTTAAATGCAGGAATGCGTTTGTGACTTTGTGAAGCATTTCCTCATGACAATGTTGAAAACTCCTAATAAGGACATTCACATTACTGTGGATGCTTGAGTCATGTTAAATTTAGAGAGCTTTACAGGCAGCTGACACACACTGCTCATACAGCAAGTTTACAGAGGGAAAATGACTCAAACACATGCGATTCACACACACAAACTAAAGGACGAACATGTACAGTGCCTGGAGACAAGATTCACCCACTCACGCATGCAATCATACACACAGTGGGTACCCAAGAGAGGTCCAAGGAAGGAAGAGGGCGTTCCAGAGAGGGGACAGATACCAGCAGGCCTCCATCAAAGAGAAGAGGAGAAGAGAGGAGAGGACGAGACATCCAGCAAGGGAAAACAGCACAATATTAGACACAAGAGAAAAGGAGAAACAGCAGAGAGCTAAGATTTTAGACTTTAAAGTGCTGGCCATGGTAGAAATGGTCAGTTGATATACCAGATCAAAAGAATTACTAAAAAAATTAAAGACCTGCTTCACAGACGAGTGAAGCTGTAACAGGAGTTTCTCTGTAACTCACCCTCTCCCACATCGACTGTGAAGGGACTCTTGCTGATCTGCCCCCCAGCAAAGGTGACATAAATGGTGTGCTGGCCCTCCTGGGTGGGTTTGTAGGTGCAGCGGTAGCTGCTGTTACCCTTGTCCTCAATGCTGCAAGTCACTGTATTCTTTTTACCTGCGGGGTCCATGATCACCACCTCCACCTCACCAACACCAGCACCTGGAAAAGCAGGAGGGTGAGGAAATGAGAAAACAAAACAGTATTTCTGGCCTGATCTGATAGCGAGAACAAGCCTTGCTCGTGTCCTCTATAGATTACCTGCTGTGTAGACATCAAAGTAGGTGGACTTGTTGGCAATGTTTCCTGAGGGCTCGAGGCCCGGCCCCTGTGCCGTGGCCTTGCTGGAGTCTCCCTGAGCCATTCCAACCTCAACTTCAAAGGGGCTCTTAGAGATGTGCTGCCCTGCAAACAACACAGTCACCTGCAAAACAAACGAGAAAATGTGAAAATGCTATTGTGAAAACCTTGCAGATGCTATAACAAAAAAATACTCAAGTGCAAACTGTACATCCCAACAAGAGTGAGAGCATTAGCATTCATAAAGTCCGTATCTCACCTTGTGCATGCCTGTCACTTTGGGGGTGTAGACGACAGAGTAGGTACGGTTCTTGTCATTGTTGGCTGTCACTTTTGCCTGGAAGGGAAACAAACAAACATTACAAAACCACGAAGTAGAAACACAGTAATCCACAAAGATAGAAGCCAGACCTCCTCTCGGTGTCCTGCAGGGTCCTCCACATAAACCAGGACCTCTCCCATTCCTGCACTGATGGTTTCCACGGTAAACATGGCCTTTTTCATCACTACATTACCAACTGGCTCGATGCCTTCACAAAAGAGAGAGTGCATTAAAAATCATTCATCACAGTATATGACTCAGTTTTTTGGGTCCACAAAAACTGATTGATGTGTTTGTGCATATGAGAGTGTACCAGGGCCGTAGGCACGGGCCTTCTTGGGGTTGAGTTTGGGCCGCAGAGGTGCTCCAGGCTTCAGCTTGGCCTTGGGGAACTGGGACAGGTAGGTCATGACCGAGTGCTCGTCCACATTGGGGTCAACGATCTCTTCTGGGGTTATCACCTAGGAGACAAAAACGAGCAGGAACATTTTTTTTCCCCCAAATGAAAGAGCGGGTTCTCCCCCCCTCCCTGTTAGCATGTTGCAGCTGTGCAGCCTGAAGCAGGGCTTGATTAGTTACCATGGAGACTATTACTCACAAACAAACCGAATGATGTTTTGATTTCGTGATTATAACCACATACCAGCCTCTGCTCAGAAAGTACCTGAAACAGTCACACGCAAAGCAGCAGCCAGACACTCATACAGACAAACCACAGTCGGCAGGGGAAGGGACGCAGACACTTTCTTAGCAGAAGCACAGCTAAAGGCGGAAACACAGCGACCACAGAGCCAACCGTCAGCACGCTGCACTGTGCCAATCATGCCAACACAATGCCAACACAATGCCAACAAAACTATGAATTCACTTTCAAACCTCCCCAGTAATTGTTGAAACTTAAAGGGGACCAAACGCTGGATTGAAGACTGCCCATATGATGTGTAGCTGAACATCTCACCAGACCAGTGTGTTTACATCAATTTTGAAGATCTATTGTGGTCTTACATAACATGTAAGTGTATAATAGTTGAGGGTTTTGTACAGGTATGAAAAGCACCACTTACTGACGAGCCAATTCTCCACAAAAATACTGCCAGCCTTCCTGGAAGATCCCTCAGACCCCTGCGTGTTTTTACATTTAATCTTTACAAGAGAGTGCAGCTAAAAGAATAAAAACTAAGACAGCAGGTGATGCTCTATGCTCTTTTATATAGAGCAAGTTTAAAGTGTGATATAGATGCTCTGCTGGGAAAACATTTTATATGTGCATGCTGTGAAGACCCACCTTAATAAAACTGCTAAATGAAGTGTAAACTGTGTGTTGCACTGTCACATTGTAATAATTTGGTGATTCAGAAAATGTGCAGGATGTTTTATACTTGACCATAATATGCTGCTAAGTCTTTGTTACATGCTGGAATTGCAGCTGTTACACACAGAAGACCTGCTCAATCAAGAAAATAAGTTTCACTTTGATCTGCTGACAATCTAAAGTGATTTTTATGTCCCTTTTATTAGGCTGTTGGATGGGAACCTTTAATATTTGAATGGATCCAGTTTAAAGTTAGAGCTCTAATTTTCTAATTACCTTAGAAATAAACAGCACTCGAAGATAAATTAACTTGAATTAAAATGTTTATTGTACTGCTTTGTATCCTAAATCACCGCATGTCCTTTTGGCAACAGTGTTGCATTTTGTCGTTACGTTTTTTTAAATATTCTTTTGAGATTTTATCATCACAATTTTATCATCATCATCATCATCTGATAATATCTCTGGAGTCGGTGGCACTCGGGGATCATTTTCTGTGGGATAAGAGTTAAATGATCAGTGAAGGCAGCATCTGACCACTGTCTTTTGAGTGCTCAGGGGAATCCCTGGGCTCACCTACTGATGATGCCAGTGTCAGGGTTAGTGAATCCCGATAATGGAAAGGTATGTTTAACTCACTTTGTAGTACAGGGCCCAGGTCAGATTTAAGATTCCCTACTTAATATCCAAATTAAGATAAACTAGGCTCCACTCTGCACTAGCAAATGCGCAAATATGAATATATCAGATAAACACTACTTGCATCTCTGTTCTAAGAACAAGCTGCGTTTGACAGATAAATCTTGTGATGGCAACCAAAACAGAGAAACCATTCACTATAGTGCCAGATAAAAATAATCCTCAGGACATGCAGTTTCCTCTTGTTTGGTGATGAGTGAGCGAAGGCATGAGCAGGTGTGGATAACTGTCAAGTGTAATCAAAGTTTCCAGATTGATCCAATAGTGCAGGAACATGATCGTGTACACGTTTCCCTACGCCAGCCGAATGGCAAAACGTGAAATACAAACAACAAAGTAGTCTGTTTGTCCATGAACACAAATTGTCCATTGTTTTCATCTACAGTCAGTCTGAAAGAAAGACACCATACATGAATTTAGGAGTGGAAATTCCCCATCCTCCCATTTTGAAGGGTCAGTTGCTGCTAACAGCTCGCCCTCCACACTGCTGGATTGGTGGCCCTCAGCGTCATTCAGCAGCTTCTCGAAGGCCCTTTTCTTCTTATGGTTGATGCTAGAATCTGTCAACGATCCTGCGACGACCCAACACAGACACCAACCAACCGGTCCTCTGTGAAAGCGCCTCCAAGACTGAAGAAGACAAGTCGAGCTGGGCGACTTGGCCTCAAATAAAAAAAATCACGATAAAGTAAATATTTTAACTCAAGGTCAATAAAACTATTTTGTTCCTGTTGCTTTTAGTTTGAGGTCTTTACTAAAGACAAAAATGCTGATTTTTTGTTATATTTGGCACAAGGTGCTTGAGCTGCACAGTTGCTTAATGTTCGTTTTCCTCCGTGATGTTTCCGTGTCACATGCTTTAAAGGGGGCGGTGCATATTGATGCAGTATTGACAGAATTAAAAAAAACAAAAGTGAAATAACTCATCTGCAAGATTACGCTGATTAGATGTTATGTTTTCATTCATTCGATTGCCTGCACAGCCTTAGCTTCATGTGCATATGACTGGCCAATGATTTCTTTTACTTTCACAGACTCTCACCGTTAACAGTCTCGTCACAGGGAAAACATTAACGCCAACGGCTGTAACACACCAGACGGCTCGCATAAAACGACACCAAATTCAGAATCATTCGGATGCTCGTGTAACCTACATTCACACAGAATGTGTTGTGTTTTTGTGAATAGATCGTCCTCATAAACGCACTGTGAAAAAAATGGAGCCGGCATCAAGCGATGATGTAAATGGGTCCCGATGTTTCTAAACAAGAGCAGGAAGCAGCAGCAGGGAGAGTTTCATGGCTTGAACCCGGAGCTGAAGCTCCATTGCGCATATTTCAGGATGTCGGGGGGCAGTTTGAGCTCCTGTTGGCAGAGTTGGGATCACAGGATCGTGGCAGAGAATACTTTCAGAGAGCCGACCTGAGCAGCGTGTAGCTGAGGAAAAATTGTATTTTCCTGTTCCCACATCACTGTATATTCAGTGTGTCGGTTAGTGTTTGGAGCTATGAGCTCACATGTAGCTAAATGCAGCGCTCTGATTGGTCAGATCTGGTTGCAGGAGAATCGCCTGAAAAATCAAACGCTCTGAAAAATAAATGCAGCAAAGCTGTCCTGTGAAATGCCACGGCTGGTGTGAACAGCTGCATTAAGAACAGGTGAGTCCCCAAAATATTTTTGATGCATTTTAATTTTAAATCAAGTGTGTAAAGGCCTTAAATCTGCAAATTCTGCTAATGCACGACAACTTTGGTCAAAACAACAAGAACAACACTTCCCATCATCACCAGAAACAGCATCTTGTGCTTTTGTCTTCTTCCCCTAAATGAAATTCATGTCATAATGGTAACCAGTCAACAACTGAGGAGACTCAGGAGTGCTTGGTTTTGTTGGCTGCACAAGGAGACTTCGAGGGGGATGGCGGCCTGACTGAAATTGTCTTTTCAACATGACTGGTAGAATTTAAATGTCGTTTTAAAATTTTATATTATTATTATTATTATTATATTTTTTTTTTCCTAGATTTAGAATCGTATTTAGTTGCACTTGTAGCTTTGTTTCTTTAGCAGTAACATGGGTAGGAGAGTAACGCAATTTAAATTCTATGTATGTCTTGTACATACTGTATGCAGTATTGACAACAAAAAACTACTTACTTAGAAACTGACCCAGTAACACTGGACAACAAAAATTAACCACAGTAGTATTTTCCTCATAGGTCACATAAAACATGAAGCATCCATCCCAGCATAAAGCTCAGTAACAGAATAGCTTTTAAGAAATAACATTTTATGGTGCTTCTTTGTGATTATTTCACCTGTGGGATGCCGAGCCAGTCATCAGCTTGCTGCATGGCTTCACGAGCATTGTCCACTGGTTTTGTCTGATCCCACTGGTCCCAGTCAGGACACAGACCTGTAGGAATAAAAGCAGGTCAGATGAATTTACTGCAGAAAGGAACTAATGTTTGATCTATAGAAGACTTCCAAGAAACCATTTTCCCCCCTTTTCAATGGCTCTGAAAATCCACGTAGCTGCTGTTTATGTTTATCAGCATCAGGGTCCATGTAGTTTCACTTGTGGTAGCAGAGCAGTACAGACATGCACTCAAGTATAAAAGCAATCAAACATGTCCTTCACTGTGCCATAATCTCTATGGTGATTTAATGCAGAACTACAAGTCAAGTTTAATGTAACGAAAGTCTGTTTATGTCACACTACCAGCCAATTAAGCATCAAAACAATGCGCACATCAGCTCAGGCAGCGTTTTGAACGCTGCCCACAAGGGTTGCAGAGTGTGAATTACCTTAAAGGGGATTTGTTATGCTTTTCCTCATTTCCTGTCACATGATGCTGTTTCACTAGTGGATGTTTTTAACATGACCAAATTCCAAATAATGAAGTCAGTGTATGTACAAGTAATCCCTGTGAGCCAACAGCTCCAGCTTCAGAGTGTTTGAACACGTGGATCTCGGGTGTCAATGAGAGCAGAAATCCCCAATATGGTCATCAAGCATACAGCTCTGCCCCACCCAAGTGTTTAAAGCTGAACGGAGGGGCTGTGCCAAGGCCACATGAGAAATAAGTATTCAGAACTTTGACTCCAAGAATATGAATCTGACGGTAAAATAAAATAGTCATTTCTGTTGGATTATTTGAAACTTCTTCTGTTCTGTCTAATTAAGGGCAGCATGTTGATGATATCCAGAAGACAAAGGGAGAATGTCTAATCTTTACAGCAGGGTCAATCTGTGGCAGCAATTAGATGCAGGGTCATTATGTGGCTCGTACGCATGTCTGCCCTTGAATTTATCCAATATGAATTTATCCAGAATGAATGATGATCCTACACTACGACAGAAGTGTGTCCTGGAAATGTGGCTGTGTCAGCAGTTATTTTCTTGGTCATTAGTCTGTTATTTACGGACACTGATGTAAACTGTCGGCTGAAAGAAAATGGAAGCTTTTGCTGAGTCCTTATCTCTGGCTTGAGGTTTCTGTGGAGCCACAGGTATGCCAAACATCCTGAACATGTAAACTGAAACCTCGATTCCTTCCTCTGCATCCCCCCACCACAACGGGAATACTCTGTACTTTCCCTTTTCTCCCCAGCTCATCATCACCCTTGCCATCTATTTTACCGACACACATGAGAATAATAAAGTCAGGCTTTGCCTCACCTGACCTCAGACCTCCAGCTGTCAATCACTCTTGTGAGCACAGTTTAATATTAGACATATGAGGCACTGTTAATGTTCGTTTTATCAGTCCACTGCTTTTTTCTAGACGGAAATCTATAAGTCCTTATTAACTGCTGGACTGAAATAAGTCATAAAAAACTAGCAAGCGAAAGGCTGATTCTTTGGAGACATGTCAGGGAGAGCCTCCAGTCTAAAGCTCTGCTACATCTGATATGCAGAGGTACCTGCAGCAGCAAGCAGCTGAAAGGAGCTTCTTACAGTTTGTCTCCTTCGCTCTGGGTTTAACCGAGTGTGTGTACACTGATGTGTGTGGGCTTCCCCACTTCAGGACAGTCCACAGTGATTCCTTAGTCTCATAACTCTTTGATGTTGTAAAGTGTAAATAAGATTTAAGGGTAACACTAGGAAAATGACACATTCATTTTCTTAACAGTTGTAGCATGTGTCTAAAAAAGCCCTGGTAGAAATACAATCAGTTTGTGCTCCCTGTGAGGGCATGAGCTGTCCACTCCCACAGTGGCACATGTAGACAGGGTGCCTTATCTTTTAGAAATAAATGGATCTAGTTCTTAGTACTGGGCTTGCCTTGTCTTACACTCAGTCCCTGGTAGTAGGGTAAAGACATCCACACACACACACACGAATCTCTTTCCAAGAGCCCAAAGGGTCTAAACACGTTAGCTCACCTGGAGCACAGCTGTCAACCAGGGCGCCCAGGGCCCGACCGGTCTGCCAGTCCCGGTTGAAGTTGGTGATGGGAAGCTCAGGCAGTTTGTTCTGGATCCATCCCAGCAGCCTCTGCTTGGGAGTCTTCTGCTTGCCGTCATCTGCCTCTTCTTCCTCATCCCACATGGGCATGGAGATGGAGTAGTGCAGAATCAAGGTCCAAATCAGACCCAGGATCAGCTTCAAGTTCCCATCAACGATGGCTTTAGAGTCTGAAGACCAGAAGAAAGAGAACATTAAACACTGATACAAACTGATACCCCTGCTATCTAAAGTATGGCTGATCTTTAAGGAGGAGCTGAATGCATCCCAAGAACTCATTGACCCTGGTGTTGTCTTGGAGAGAGCTTTTATTTTGTTAGTTATTTAAATGGACAAAGTATTGATTCCAATGGTTGCCATAAGCTGAGGATGTGTGTAGTTCCTCAGGCGTCCATTCTAGGACCACCACAAAGACTGACACCCAAATAGTAACACACTGTTTTACATAGATATCAAAACCTACACGGTACATTTATTAAACGTCACAAAATGCGAACATTTGCTCGATCAATTCAGATCTACTTTGCTTTGTTGTCCTTTCAACATGTCCAGCTGTTGATGCAGATTGTATCGCTTTGAATGTTTTACCATAAAGTCCTTTTCAAAAATAACTGAGATGCTTAGAAGATTAGAAGATTAAGCAAGTAAATGTTTTAAGGGAAGCAGATCTGACCAGTATAAGCAGTTACTAATTATGAGCTTTGTCAGAGATCCTGTTACCATCAGTACATAAAACTCCCAGACGTCTGTGGTCCCACTGACTCTCAGCACAACTCAGTTTTCTGAGGTACTTTGCTCCTTTATTTCCCTAATGGCTGCCATGGCGAATGGATCCACCTGTTTGATTTGGCACCAATATTATGCCCGATGGCCTTCCTGCAACCCTCCCATTTATCAGAGGTTGGGACTAGTACTGGGAGTACTGTGCAGGTCCCAGCCTGGGGGGGTGACAAGGGTGACTCCCTTGGGTGGGGTTTGGGTCTCCAGGCTAAAACTGGCATTAAAATTCATCTGCATGAAAACCTCTGACATCAGCATGAGAGTGGCATGACAAATGCAGAGCTGAGATCAATCACATAATGGACACATGATATTGTAAAGATTTACACTAACTTACTGACACCACTTTCAGTTGTAACAAACCACAGCAGCACACCGAGTCCCCGCACTGAGGTGTATGCTTTCAAATCGGAACCACATGTACCGCTCCAAGCAGAGTAAAACGTGATGTAACCAGGGGCTAGTCTGGGCATGAGGACGCATACCACCCCACATAAACACTACAGCAGGCACATACACTGCACAAGAAGCAGGACCAGTGATTGCCCAGGTCCAGCCCTGAGGAAAGGGTGGAGCACTGTGTGTGTGCGTGTCTCTGAGCTGATGGCGATCAGATTATTATTTAGGGAAGAGATAATGGGGGCTGAGTGGGGGGTTACCCAAATAGCCCCTGTGGAACATGACATTTGCGTGTGCTGATACAGAGAAATAAATACTTTTATAGGCATTTTCCTGATATCTGGTCTCTTAACTACTCCGATGGGCTGCAGAAAGCTTTAATCTGCTCTAATTCCAAAGTCACTGCTACACTGAATAAGTGATGGTAGCAGCAAATCAGTCTCAACAACAACGAGGCCTTGAATCTTACCCCCTGTTAGAGATTTTTCCATAAGAGCATTAAGGCTCCAGTCACAGATTGGAGCTACTGCAAATATTACAGCCGTGCTGTGGGAAGGTCAGAGCCGTTTGACCAAGAGCTGCAGTAAGGGTGAGGATGCATGATGAAGATGAACAGTAGAGTAGCAAGCTAGTCAGGAAAAGGGAAGGGGGGAAAAAAATCTTATAACCTTTAATATATTGAGTGTTTGCCTACATGGAGAACTACATCTGGGACAGTGCATCTCAGCCAGCTGCTCATCTGAATTCATTCTCCAACAGAAAGATGTGCTCTCAAACTGGCAATGCTGTGATACATGACATGTGAGCTGCTCCCAGTTTGGAGGGGGTTGGGGTGGAGGCCCTCCATGCAGTGATAAAATAGAGCCAGGTCAGATGCCACTGTGGGAGAGCAGCTCAGCCCACTTAGGAATGGAAGAAAAGAGGCAGCAGTAGAGAAATGTTGCCTAGGGACTGAAATAAAATCAAGAGCCATCATTGGTCCTGATAGGAGAGACTGATTATTGCCACAGGTTGGTACTTGTACCAAGAATGCAGATCAGCTAAGCCAGGGGTGTGGTACACAGAGGCCTGTCAGCACAGACAAGTTCACATCATTAGCGGTTAAAATGGTTGCAGAATAAATCACAGGAGGTCGCAGAGTTTGATCTACTGATTACTTTAATGTTTATTGTTCAACATAACAGTCCTCCAATAGAGGATTACTGTTAGGACCTAAATCAGTCACATTCTGATTCTTTGCGTC
Source organism: Apistogramma diplotaenia (assembly GCA_015052665.1). Lineage (NCBI taxonomy): Eukaryota > Metazoa > Chordata > Actinopteri > Cichliformes > Cichlidae > Apistogramma > Apistogramma diplotaenia. The sequence goes on from VOQJ01011622.1 coordinate 20,571, forward strand.
TTTGATTCATGCCTAGTACACACAAAAGCCACTAAACATGTAAGGAATCTGCTAGCATTCCCAGCAGACCATGGTGTACCAAGCCTGATACAGCCCATATATGGACACACACTGCCGCAGACTCCCCCCCCCTCTGCTGACT
>VOQJ01011624.1:0-21058 GCA_015052665.1 Apistogramma diplotaenia
TCCCCCCCCCCCCCGCGTTTTTTTTTTTTTTGGGAATTTTCTCTCCGGCACCGAAAGCGTTGACTCACTCCCTAGTTCACACGTTCACACTTTTCTGGGAACGCTACAGAGGTTTTGCGGTCACGCAGACAAGGAAACACTTTCAAGTGAGTTCACTTGTTGCAAAATGGTTAAACGTAGTGATGAAACGTCACAGTAACAGTCAAACCCCAGATCACACTCTGATATGAGCTCTCAACCTACAAGCCTTAAACATGTAGCCCCACATTGCTCAACACAGTAACACAGGATGGCGATAACAAGCTCTGCAAAAGCTGAGTGTCAGAATCAACAAACAGCATCGCAAACCCGACCTGATAAAAAAACATTTCTAGATGCGAAACATGAACGGGAATAACGCGCGTGAGAAGCGAGAAGCGCTGAAAGTGACGAGGATGTGCCGGAGGCTCTCTCTGGGCATACGACTGGTTGGCTGCTGTTACAGTGATATTTCATCTCAGAAACAGATGCTGTAAATGTGCAGATGTCTTATATATCTGTCAGAGATATAGAAAATATTTTCTACTAAAGAAAGCGAAGCAGCAGCCCAGCACGAGAAATCGATTGTGATGGATTCTACACATGTACTGAAAGTCATTTTACGAGACGGTGCCAAGAACACACAAGTTGCATATGAATAGCTTATTAAGTGCCTCCAATAAATACTAAAGAAGAGGAAATAAGTATAAGGTTGGTACAATTATCAGCCCATCAGTACAGGAGGCTAATTCACTGAGCGACTCGGTGGTGCAGACTGAAACTGCAGCAACAGAATTATCCTTAAGTGCGCTGAAAATATTGCCAAGCCATCCAAATCACAAGTGGATACTTGTGGCACGTTACATCGGCATGACACAGCTGGAGGTGAGCGACAGACGCTCACGCACACGCACGCAGAGCCAGGCTGAGTGCGTCAACGGCCCGCAGTGGTAATTGGATGTGACAGACAGGCAGTAACTCGATGCACCAGAATCAACAAGTACTGGTTTGACCCCACCCAACAGACAGGAGCGCACACATGCACGTACACACCCCACTGAGATGGGGGTGCCACTGCCAGACCCCTGAGTGTAACCTAACCAGAAGGCTGTGTCTGCCCGTGTATGAACGTGCACTATAAATGTGTCCGTGCATACATGTTTGCTTTAAGTTTTATTAGTAACATGAGAGTATCGCTGGGTTTCAGGACTACAAAGAATGGGAAAAGGGGGCAAGACAGATACAGAGGTACAGCGAGCAGGGAGGAAAGTAAAGATAATTGCCTCTGCAGCACCAATCATCACCTAATTCCCTTGGGAAGGATCATTATGGCTCGGGCCTGTTCTGGTTTGATGGAGGGATTACGATCACTTAAATAAACCAGCGGCGAGTGAGAGAATGCACATTTCTAGCAGCTGTGCACCTATGATCAGACATCTGTCTCGATGAACTGCCGTGTGCATCGGCGCAGACTGCTGTGTCCCATTTCATAATTTAAAATATGCTAAATATGTGCGCAGCGCCATGCGTCTCGTACATGATTTTAGTCGAGTTTACAGACTCTGGAAGCAAGATGAGAGCGGCTGAAAATCTTAAAATCTGTCAATCTTGTTTAACGCCCCTCCTTGATGAAAAAAGAAGAAAAAGAAGAAAAGAGGGGGAAAAAAATCCATTTTTCTTTAAAGACAGGTGAACGCTGAGGGCTGCTGATGCTCGTCTGTAACATATCAAAGAGAAATAAGAGGCCAGTGTGAAGGCTTGAGGAGAATACTTCCGATGTGTGTTTTCTCTGTGTTTGTTAAGTGCAGCGTGGCGCGATGGAGACAATGGAGCAAAGAGATGTTATCTCTCCATCCCACATAAACTCTTCTGGCAAGATGGGGAGAGTTTGTTTGTGTGTGTTTACCCTTGGAGCGTGCTGTGTTCCTGATGGACCCGGCGATAAGAGCAGAGACAGTGGGCTGGAATATGGGTTCTCGTGTAGTCTGACTTTAACATTTCAATGCTATCTTAGTATGCCTTTGTAACATATTTTTTAAACAAATTTCTGGTATCTGTAATCATGTCATGCCTAAAATGTATTACATTAAATAGCTGCATATTTGCTACAGTTTGATGGCTAATGAACCCAAGTCTTATTTGTTTACCTAAAGTTGGATTGATGTATTGTTCATGTTATAAATTTCTATTGGAACCTGACCCAGAATTAGAAAAACATTTTCTTTCAAGTCTGTGCTTTTAACTGTACACTAGAATTTAGCAAAATGTGCTGCACATGTGAATTTGCTGACACACTGTTAAAGAGGATTTTCTAATAACTCATGAGGATCAAAAGACTCTTAGACATCAGACTATCTATCTGTGGAGAGAGAAATATGCTTATTATGAAATGGACCTAATAAGAATTTTATGTCTTGGGTTCATTTTAATTTCACTGGTTGTGCGAGGCTATAGCCTCAAAGCTTAAGTGTTTTGGGCTAGACTGTCAAAGCTAACACGGTTATTTGCAAACGCAATATTGTTTACCATGATTGCCTTCTCAGCTTAGTGATATAGTAACATCTGATGAGCAGAAAATGAAAAAGTCAGGTTGATGGGAATCTTGTCAGGACTTTAGTCTAAAATCAAGGAGTCACCAACATGACTAAAATCATTTTGAGGAGACATAAATGTGTGAATCTGCCAAATTCACAAGAATTCAAAGAACATTCAATTTCAAACCACAAATGTTAAAAAGATGCAAAAGTTTGCTGTGGAAAAAAAGTTGGTGGATCATCAAAGTTCGGATTTATGCGCTAAGCGCTCTGGATCTCTGTATCGAGTTTCATGGCAATCCACTGAATAGTTCTCTAAATATCAAGATTAACCAAGAAAGCAACAGAGCCATACCGCTGGCACGGCGAAAAATCTGTGTTGAGACATGAAAGGAGTTAACTTTATAAAGCATGCATGGATAAGTGAAAGTGCGCATGAATGTTGTGTAATATGTCAGCACAAAAGGAATTAAAGTCATGTGAAAAAGAAAGTGCACCCTTATTGCTTCCAGAGGGATTAAGAAGGTAAGTGGCAGAAGTGTGAGCATCTCTATGAAAGCAGAAGATTTTGGCAGTTTGCTGGTCTGGAGCAAACAACAAAACTTCTAGAACAAAAACCTTCAGACAGATGAGACTAAACTGGAGGATGGTTGGGCACCACGTTTGGAGGAAAGTGCGCACACCACATCAGCACAAACACCTCACACCAACTGTCAAGAACGGTGGAGGTGTGATGATTGGGGCTTGTTCTGCAGCCACAGGACCTCGGCACCTCACAGTCATTGAGTCAGCCATGAACTTCTCTGTGTACCAAAGTATTGTAGAGTGAGGCAATCTGTCCTGCACAAAGTTCAGACCTCAATCTGATTGAAATGCTGTGGTGGAATCATGGGGTGTTTTTTTTTTTCCACATGACTGTATATTGTTGTGGAGACCATGTGGCTCAGATTGCTCAATAAGAAAAAAAAGGCTTTTTTTTATTTGTACTCCTGGTCAAGCCCAACTCTCAGGTGCAGCCGGTTGCTCTGAAGATCAACCGAGGCTCCTGCCAGATGAAACACTAAAGAATATCACAGGAAACCAGGAGGCTGGACCATCACAGATCAACGACAATAAACTGCAATTTGAGCTTGATTTCATGAATCTACTCTAACATGTATGTTTGTAATACCTACAAAAATAAATTTCAATGCCTGCGAATTTTTCTACATCGCATGCTTGGAGACCTCAGGCTTTTTCTCAAAGCATCCCCTCCAAGCTCTCCCGACTCCACTATACTTGCATCATATTTAGGATAAATGATACTAATGATAATAACAGTAAGAATATACTTTAATAATAATGTAAAAACAATAAAAATTTGGGGATTTTCAGAAATGTCTTTTTAAAGGATCTCAAAGAGAGCCGGTAAAAGCTTCAAAAACAAGCAATAAAATGTGGTAAACACTGAAGGTCAACGGGCGTTAAAGTGATGTGGTCACCTGCACTGGAACGAGTTCAAAGACGAACAGCAACACTTGGAAGCCCATCTGATATCCAAGTGGAGCGCAAACATACTCGCCTGTAATCTAGTAAACGACTGACGTAGTCATTTGAATGTAACGCATTATATATTCACAGGGACTGCTGCAGAAACCAAGCAGCCTGACAGAGTTCAAAATATGAACATGTTTACAAAAAATAGAAGGGCCACCAAAGACGTTTGGAGTGAGTTTTCTTTTTTTTTCTCTGTATGTTTCCACATGAAAGAAGGAAGTTTGTCCCAAAGCTTGCAGCTGTATTTATACGCTACACCTGAATGAAGGGTGCTTCATTCGGCTGTTAGTGCGACTTCAAAAAGAGTTACACTAAGGACGGAGGAGGTAAGGTCCGGTTCAGCTTGTCCTTATACCTGGCATGCGTGCTATGTCTCTTTCCAGCTTACAGCAATATTCATGTGCATTTCTTAAGACACTGTTTAGGCACAGGAGCGCTGCCTGCCAGAATACACAAATAGCAGAATAGTTCTGCAAAAAAACAGACTGAGAGAGACTCTTGCTCTGTTTGGCAGGAAGGCGCATGTACTTCACTTCATCCGTCCTCCGGGAATTACCTGGCATGGCTACACTCTGCATATTAACACCTCAGCACAGGCCTGCAGACTCATACGCAAGTGTGCGCTCACACATGAACACGCAGAGAATCAACCAATCTGCTAACACATCTCGATGACTTTTAAGCAGGTAAACAACTACACAAATTACATCAGAGGTAGTGCAGACTGTGCCTGAGTAGACGCAGCGTGATGCTGATCCCATCTGAGCCACTGCGCCACGGTTGCAGGGGTCGTGTGTGGAGCTGACTTTTGTTTCTGCTTAAGACTGACTCTGAGGTCTATGAAAGGAGGGAGTACAGGAGGCAGGAAGGACTGGAACATGGCATAAAGACAGCAATGTATCGAGAAATAGAAGAGGAAGAAAAAAGTAATAATTTCTGGGAAACAGTTTGCGCTACGGATAAGAGAAAGAAAAAATAAAGGTAGATGAAATGAGTGTGGGCTGGAAACATGATGAAGAGCCCACATTCGAACATAACACTCACACAAACATACAGATGTATTCAAACCTGCGATAACGAGTGGGGATGTCCATCAGTCAGGGCATCTTTCCTCATCTCACCTGCCAGTGTCTGCTTCTGGATGTTAGGAGACTTGATTTGCCTTCAGACAGAGAAAAATGGATGACAACAGATAAACCAGGTAAGGTACGATATTGGAAAATATTTCATGGTTCAGGCTTTAAAAGGTTAGCTATATGGACTCGATCTCATCTCAGAAAAATATTGCACCAGTTGAAAATTTTGTTCCCAAAATGACTGACAAAGATAATCTTTTTTGTTCAAGTGTGTAGGTACTGTGTCAAAGAGAAATAAATGATTAACAAACTATTCCAAAAAATGGGAAGATTTTCTTTATTGAGCTCTGCTCAGAAATACATTCTTTGCATTTAGGCTGTCTTTCATATTATGAACAATGGGAAACCAGTGTGCAACTTAGGACCAAAATTTCTGCATTCTCATGTTGAAGTGTTCTTGGGCACGATATTAAAAATATGTTTGTGAATGCAGCTGGTTGTGTAAGAAATGCTGTGGCTGCTACATAAGAGTGAAACAGTACTGTATAAATCACAATCCATTTCCCATGGACTAAACTAGGAGAAGGTAGGACACAGAATACAGAGAACTAACCTTATGAACCTGACAGTGCAGGTATTACTCGTTAAAAAAAACTGATTGACATGGAAGAGCTGAGCCAAGGGTAAAGGACTTTTCATGCACTGAAAACATAAAATCTATTGAACTGTAAAGGAAGAAATTACACTGAATGAATGTTAAATGTCTGAACTTGGCCGTTTGCATTATAGTATTCAGGCTTCTAGCGTAAACATTTTTCAGTACGGCATGTGCGTGCTGGGTGTTAGCATTAGCATGCTAATGCTAATTAGCAAGCTAATACTAACCGCTGAGCCGGTGAAATCCTCAGCTCGGCACAACGGCGCCTCAGCAAGGCGCAACGCCGGCCGATCAACCGCTGGCAAGAAGCCTGGTATTATCATTGGGGTATAAGTGTAATCCCTCAACCTGCACAGCACTGTGCAGCTGCAACTGGAGCAGCTTGAGCAACATGTAACATGTGTCACTGCAATTATTTTGTTTTACTTCTAACAAAGAAGCTCTGAAGAAGTCTTAAAACCTCTGGCACGTTTCCACTGGTTGAAACGGTGTAGTAAAACAGGTGTTTCCTCAGATGGAAATGATGGTTTAATTGGAAAATATTGAAAATCCCAATAGCTAATTACAGCTAGCCATTAGCTCACGAGGGGCAAATGTGCACATTTTGGCACAAGCATCCACTTTTGAAAGATTATTTCAGCTATCTGCTGCACTATAATAGCAAGCGAAACAGGAGCTCCGAGAGGAAAACAGCATTAACTTGGAGAAATCATGCAAGCTCCACTTGAAGGGCACTTTTTTTTTAAACTTAAGTGCATAATTTACATTAAAATTTACATTTATGTGCTTGACTTGGGAGGGGTGTGCCCACTGTTAAATAAAGCACAATATCTAACAGGCATAAATAAGATAAATACATATTTTCGTTTCATTGTTCTGTCTGGCTTTATATAAATATATTTGTTTGGTTTTATTAGTTAAACACGTCCTCCATGCTTTATGTCAGAAGGTCGTAGAGTTACAATGTGTACAGTAAATCAGGTAAGGATGAATGCCATGTGTCTAGTCTTAGTAAGAAAGCTGACTGGGACAGGACAAGACATGACTGAGGTAGGTCAGACACTGCTGTGTAAATCTTTCAACAACAAAACACAAACATATGCAGACAGGAGATGCGAGCACATGCATGCGCACAAACACACACATTATCCACATTCTCCTTTTAAAAAAGAAACTGCCGCAAGTCTGATTACTGACAGAAACACACACATGGATAATAAATCAGCTGTCAGCCTTATGTACTGCTTAGGTCCTGATTACAGAGGTGAACTGTGTATTAACCAGCCAGGGTGGATCAGTGCACCAATACCTGCACCTCGTTATCTGCGGCACACACATATTAGACACAAAAAAATATGTCAAACACACAAGACCTCACAGTAAACTCGCTGGTAGATGCTCATTAACCACAAAGTGCATGCACCCTAATATGCACGATCTATATTTACTCACAAATACTCTCAAAATAGAATCAAAACACACATCTCTGAGCTCCCAGTTAGGCCTTCACACTTTAAGGAGAAAAAAAATGAACAGAAAGTGGGGAAAAAGCTGACAGTGACAAATTAGTGCTTAAGAGAACCCTCCAACACTGTAAACAAGCTGTGACCAAGCAGCTGCTAAAATGCGCCACATTATTATTCCACATCCACACGGGTGTGTTTATTCTGGGCAAAACCGACAAGCTGCCCCCACATGTGGGCAAATATTTGCTGTCACAGCCCTTAGTTGGTGTGTGTGTGTGTGTGCGTGCGTGCGCGTGTCTGACTGTTTTTATGAGTGATGTCGGTGTGCGATGAATGTGAAATATGCCTAATAAAAAGATGAATAAATTTAACACATTCTCACCTTGCCACACACACAAGAGCATCTTTCAAAAAAAAACCTTTGAGGACATTTTTGTTATAATAACCAGAGACGCAGCAGAAGGGGAGTAATCAACATTTCTATCAATATTTATATCTGTTATTGCTTTATAGGCTTTTTTTTATTATTTTTACGAGTGGGGTCTGAAAAGTGCTGCATAAATAAGGACTATTATTATATTCCGTTAAGAAGCGCGGCGCGTACGCAGGTATTTTCACATGCACGCTTATTTACGCTGAAAGGAAGAGAAGAAGAATCTGTTTATCCGCTGATCTTTGGTGTCTCTGTGTGTTTTTATAAGCTCACAGGCATGTCCGCGGAGAGCAATCTCGCCATGAGGGCATATCATCTATCACACAAAGCTGCTACTGGCACAGGTGTATAAACCAGCAGACACGCTGGTCCCGTTTGATAGCTGATACACCCCCATCAGCCCATCGGTGCAAAATGAAATAAGTACTCTGACCAAAGCAAACGAGCAGGAGGAGCGTGAAAAGGAGCAGACGGGCTGGGCCGCATGCGAGTGGAAAATGTGAGCGGGAACGGTGATTTGTTGATTAACGAAATGAGTAAATTCCAGGGGGAAACAGTATTTTACTGCTGTGACATTTCGTAGAAAGATGAAGTGTGAGAGAGAAAGCAGTGTGAATAAGTCCAGCCATTTCCTAAACTGAGCGTAATAAGTAATTTTTCACATTTCCTTTTGCTTCTTCCACCTGGAGCTCTCCACACAGCCACCTTCCAACATAAGCAGCTCCACTTTATTTCTGGATGTCACCAGAGAGCTCATTTTTTTCCCCCCTTGTATAGCTCTTCTTACATATTTGTACAGCTCTTTCTTTATTTCGGTTTCTTTTTCCATTATCACTTTGATACTTTTGCCTCATTCTTGTCATGTTTTGCCTTTGAGGACTTGCTGCTGTCCCTTTGGGCACATGATGGCTTACGAGAGCTCCTGAGTGGGCCAGCAGCAAGGAGCTGTGGTCACACTGGGTTGTTACAAAATCTGATTGTGGTAAATTGTGAATAGAGTCATTTCCCATGTAAATATAGGTTAGAAGATGCAGTAAAATTGAAAGAAAAAAACACACAAATGGATTGGTATCTTTCCCTTCAGGACTCTTAATTCTTGCTCTCTTTCTTTTTTCTTTTAATAAACCGCAGAGTGGAACAAAAAACCTCTGATTTCAAGCACACAGGGACTCAGCGGCGCAGTTACGGCTCAGGGTTGTACAATATATTGAATAACAGGCAGATAGCATCTGAAGTAAAAACATTTTCTTACTGATGCAAAAACCGAAGGAATACAGAGAAGATTTCAACGTCGAAGGAAAAGAAAACACAGCGTGAGTTAACTGGGAGTCACAGATTTAATCTCAGAGCTTGATGAAGTGATGAGAGTCAAACACAACAGTTCTGTTTATTACTGAAAGATGCTTTATAATCCTTACATGTTAGACTTATTGGAAAACAAATGCCTTTCCTCTGATGCCTTTATCATAGTGTGTGTGTGTGTGTGAGAGAGAGAGAGTGTGTGATGGGTTTAAAACAAAAGGAGATTCTGTGTTTACATTTTTAGATGCGAGTATGCGTCATATGATTCACTGAATGTTGACAATTTATCTACTGCAGGTTTATCTTGCTTACAGTACTGTGCAAAAGTCTTGAGCTACCCCTCGTTTGAATGTTGCTTTGGAGACTTTCTTGTAATTTTGTAAAGAGGCCTTTTTCACTCATTGTACCGGACCATTTTAAGATTTTTTTTATTTTTATAGTTAAGCCATTTAACACTCATCTATAAATTATTCAGGCATGAAAAAAGGCATAAGCTGTACTTTGTTACCTGCAGCTCGTCATTTGTTCTGAATCTATGGATGATGCCAACGATAACACAGTTTGACAGACATAAAATAGCCGAAACGTTAGCATATCTCAGCGTGAACAGTATCTGAAAGTCAAGCTCTTACGAAAGAGGGAAAAAAATGACAGAAAAGACCTGACACACAGGACCTGTGAGATGCCCCGACCCTTCATTCAAGCCACCTACTGCTCGCCAAAGCCTCATCAGAAATGGTGAGTCTGGCTGTCAAAAAGCTATTCTTAAAGAAGGAAAACAGGAAGAAAAGACTGACACATGCCAGATTACACAAGAGCTGGACTGAAAATTAGTAGCAACACATCTCATCAAGTGATGAAACCAAATTTGTAATTTCTGGTTTCATCAAATTGTCGTCAGCATGTAGGGAGGTCAGGAGAGAGGTACAACAATGAGAGTCAGCAGCTAACAGTAAAACACGGTGGAGGCTCTGTGGTGGTTTGGGTCTTATTTCAGACAGTGGTGTTGAGATCTTGTCAAAATTGATGGAACTGTGAGCCATCAGATTTTGATCCATCATGCTGACATCCTGATTGGCTTCGTTTTCAGCATGACAATGATCCCAAACGCACTGCCAACGCAGTAAAAGCATACCAGGATAGAAAAATGCACAGTGGATCACTATCAGACATGGATCGGCCTCCTCAGAGCCAAGACTTCAACATTATGGATGTTTTCATACCAAACATTGACTTTAAACCTTGTTATAAATGTACAAACTCTGTATTTCCATATAATAATCACTATACATATTTCCCGTTTTCCCAGAAAAATCATTTATAAAAAAGAGAGCTGGCTCTAAACTTTTGCAGAGTGCTGTTTATGTCAACAAAATAACAAAAAGTTACCAGTTAATTTCAAAGTAAAATTGTCATTTAAAATGTTTCCAAACATATTCATGAAAAAGTATTATAAAAAGAGGTTATGTGTGAATTTGTGTGTATGCATGCAGCATGTTTTGTATCAAAACCTGGAGTTTGATTAGGTTCCCAGGATTGCAGCCAAAAGTTATGCATGTATTTGTTCGTGAGTATGTATCCAGCAAGTATTGATTCCTTTCATCTTTTCACTTACATGTACACCCCACAATCTCACTTTAGTCTCTCTCTCTCACACACACACACACACACACACACACGTGCACACACATACACACACACACACACGCAGACCTCCCTTTTCCTGCAGCCCACCCTTACATACCACAGTTCTTACATCGTCAGTAGCTGTGGTACTGTGAGACTGGATGGCTGATTTATTTTTCAAGTTTAGCCCCCAAAAACTGAAAGTATAGGCCTGTCAAAGCATCAAGAAAACCATGCAAAATAATTCCACCAATTAATATTGTATACTTGTGAGGGAAGGAGCAAAGGAGGAAAGGAGAAAAGAATCAAGGCTTTACATTTCATGCCACAAATTTGTCACAATTTATTCCTCAAACTTTTGAAACCGCTTATGCTCCGATGCCTTTTTCGGTGTTTTTACTTGAACATCATATTGAAAGTTAATTAAATCCTGATGTGTTTTAATTCCCTCAACTTGTAGTTAACTTCCAAGTATGTCGGAGCTAAAAAAAACTGTTTTTTTGTTTTTTCATTTTAGTCTGTCACATGTAGACAAACTGCTTCAAGAGATCTATAACCGCAAGAGATCTATTTAACAAATCCATTAGCATTAGTATGACATGCTGATACTTTCCACAAAGCCTGTTCAATGTCACTGATTACTTTGGCAGATTAGCTTCACATCTACTGTACGCTAACAACAGTAAATACAAAGTCAACCATAAACTACCCTAATGTTATCTCTGATGACTTAGAGTAGATCACTAAGCAATCAACAAGCTGCGAGTGAGTCTCCCCTGTGCTGGAAGGTATTTATTACAATGGCCTGTTAGCTACATCCATCTTTGACTTCTCTTTGCGTCGCTGCCAACTGGATGAGAAAGTGTCTATTTCCTCATCTGTTCTCTCTCTCCATTCAGATAGTGGTTAATAGGTCATCTGACTGACTTCCAACAGAAACACTCTGATTAAAAAGACATTCATCCTCTGCCCAGATAAGCTACATTCCGTATGCTCTGCAACAGAAGTCCAATCAGCACGCAGACACTCGTCCGCCCATGCTTTCATATACAGTAACACATGTGCGCAGAAACACATATGCAGAAATTCTTCTGTCTTTTGTTTAATGTCTTTGTTAAATCTAAAAGGACACTAAGAACTAACATAACGTGATGCCCCGCAATCTTCTGTAGCAGCCGAACATACTAGTACATTTTACATTGTAAAAATTGCTATTCTATGTATGTTTACAACAATGTTGCAGGACAGTGAACCTTTTCTCTCATAAGCTGGCTTGCATGTGACCTCTGACCTGCGCAAGCTGACGAGAGGAGAGGGGTCACGCTGATAGGACGGACTGGCTGACACTAATGAGGCAGCAGGTCCGAATAAGATGGATGATTTGAGGGGAAAAGAAACGTTTCCAACGATCCAAAATGTTTCTGTCCCAGAAATATGTGCAAACATGCACAGAAACTAAACTTCCATAGATTACCGTGCGCATGCGTATGACCAGGTCGTGAAAGCTGCACGGGAACAGCAGAAAAATGTAAACAAGCTGAGAAGAACCATGACGCATGCAGAGATAGGCGGAAAAAACAGGGTGAAGTTTGTGAACAAACTCTGCAGGAGCTACTGCTTTCCTATTATACTTAATGCTCAGGAGTTCCCACAGAGTCAGCGCACGGTTTCCATGCCAGAGCAGCCAGTCTGTAAAACGGGTAATGAATGAGGCAGGAAACTATGTTGGATCCAGTTCATGCAACCCATCCAAACTGATTCCAAACCATTCAGAACCAGAACAAGTGTTAACACACCTGATGTGGCCAATGTGTGTGAAAAATTATTGTTTTCGTATTTTTAACGCTTATGCCCCATCTGTGCTGTTGGTGACCCACCAAAAGACTGATCCACTATTAATCTGCATACACAGACAGACACCTAAATATCACGTTTCAGGTTCAGAAACATTTTCAGCGCACAGTTCTTTCTATGCCTCTTTCTCACCCATGCACACACACACACACATACAGTATGAAGTAAATATGCAGACAAACACTAACATACTGTACTTCTGCTTTGGCACTAAACAACTACTCATTTGCGTACATATACACACCATGCCAATCCATAAATCAGATGATAATTGAGTAGCACTGTGCCAGTAATAAAAAGAGTAGTATAAACATCCAGTGTCTGGGCTGGATACAAAAACCTCCCACTGGCATGCCGCTGACTGCCTGCCTGGCAAACTCAAATGCACACTCACACGCGCGCACACACACACACACACACACACACACACACACACACACACACACACACACACACACAAAGTCGCAGAATGCACAGACAGCAGCGAAAAGTAATGCAAAGACATTTATATAAAAACACATATGGATAATTTGATATGAGAAAACACACATGACCGCACCGATGACAGCAATGAAATGTGTGCAAAGAAGCTTTGCAGACGTCAACACAAAAGAGAAGCTTTATGTCTCCACGGGAAGCGTATAAAATCTCTCATTGTGTTATTACTGTGACAGGAATGAAGACCAAGATTGTTTGCCATAAATGGATTGTACGTTTACTGTCCCAATGAGACAATCAAATCTAAGCTTCCTGAGGCTCACATTTTAGCCAGTTCCCCCAATTCCCAACTTTATACCTGAGAAAATTTAAAATGAGCCAACAGCCATGGCAGGATGTCAAGAGTAATGATTATGGACAGTGTGAGTAGTATTATGGCGGTGTGGTTAAAGGGCGCACTAAATAACTACTTACCCATGTCTGCAGACATTGACAGACAAAAAAACAAATAATACGACATTAAACCAAATGATTAGAATGATACTTAAACAGTTCACATTCATTTTCTGGACTGATTACATCAGGCTAAAAGAATGACAACATTAAAGTTGTTTCAAGTGCTAGGACGACTCAATCTGGACAGTTTATATTTCATGGATTACCACTTTATAAATAGAGCACTTAGGAATGAATTGGGATCTTACGAAGATCCGGTTACTTGGAAAGACACTGTGCTCTGAGAATACACAGATGCTGACTTGTGGTGGATATGAATGTGACTGAATTTCTTAAACCCTCACCTTTCAAGATCAGAGATTTTCTTCTCCTTGCATGATTTGTCCGTCTCAGCATCCTTTAAAGCTCCCATTAGCCTGTCCACTTCAGCCTGTGACTTCCTGGATTCCTCTCTGTAGCGGGCCACTTCCTGCTCTAGGACCCTCAGACGATCCGTGATATCCGGACATATCTTGACCGCTTCTTCTGTAGTTTGGGTCTTTGAGTATGTGTGTAATGGTGGGAGGGGTAAGAATGGATTCATTAGGTACCAAGACATGTGAATTAGTACCCAGACAGCATCAAAGCACTTAAACTATTCTCTCTAGTGACCACTTCTGAATGTTTTTAAGCAGCTATAGCTAAATGCTCAAACGTAGGCTAGCTAAGGCTGCACTTTTAATGACGCAGTCCTCGTTAATAACCGATCAGGTTCAGATTATTTGAGTAACGTTTTAATTAGTTCATTAAAACCATATTATAGCTACGCTTTAACCTACCGGAACTGTTAGCTTAGAACTGATGTAGCATCGCGCCAGCATTTTATATGTAAAATGCTAACAGTTAGCACAAAACAAAAAACAGGACCTACCGTGGGGCTCACTGCTGGTAGCCCATCTACTTTGGTTTTCACCTGGAATTTAAGAAAAGATATTATAGATAAACAAAGAAACATTTGACATCCTGTAGGACTAAATCATTGAGCACTGATAATTATACAAGAGCAGGTGTGTTATCATCTTGCATGGACTGAAAGGGAAAAGGTAAGTCAGTCCTGAACACTAAGTTACAATTCATAATTTAACTCGGGCTGCCTGCTTTTCTGTGGTTTGCTTCTATCAGTTTCCTCCCTGGGGCGTCTTTCATGTAGAGCTAGGAGTTCATTATCATTATAAAATTACTGACTTGCTCTGTTTCGGCTGCGATTTTATGAGACCACCAAACATCTCAATTCTTTTAAAAATAAATGCTGAAAAAAACAACAACACAGTTATGCTGATGAAACCATTCTCTGAGAAAAATATCCCAAAGGAAGTTTCTAACCTAGAATTATCTTTCTCTCTACTTCTGATTTTTTTACCTCTCTCTCTCTGTCTGCTGTGTTTGTGAAGGTTGTTTAACTTGTTGAGACAGCTGAGGCCACTCGTTTAAACATCATCAAGTGAATGTGCCCATGCATGCGCGCACACACACACACACAGAGTCATGTTTCAGTCACTTCAGAGTACATTACATTACCCTCACTCTAACCTTAAACACTACTTGCCAGATCATAACCAGAAACTAACCATATCCTATTCTAAACCAAATCATCATACTAAAATATATGGTCTATGTTATTTTGGCATGCTTTTTACCTCCTTGAGGAAGTAAGGTCAACAACCACAGGCCTGCACCCCCCCCATGGTCCTGTTCTGTTTTTTTCGAGCTTTTAAATTCTGTTTATTGTTAACTATCTTCAGTTTGTTTCTTAAGTTTGCATTTCATGGATCATTACAGAGTCTTTTATAGGCTCAGGCTGTTATTTATAGTAATCCTACATTTTGAGTTGTAGTTTTGCTATCTAGTTTCTGTTCATGGTTATAGCTGTTGGTATTGAATTTCTCCTTTTGGTTTATCCCGCCCTCCCAGTGTTCCCTACTGTGTTTAGGTTGAGTCTCTGTCACACTGTTAGTGTTCCCTGTTTAGTTACTTCCTGTTATTTTGATAGTCATGCTTCCTTGTGCCTTGTCTTTAGTTTACAGTACCTCCCCATGTCGCCTTCTCAGATTTAGTTCAGCTGTGTGTAGTTCCCCAGGTGTCTCCACTCTGGCCTCGTCTTTTCTTGTGTATTTAAATCTTTGGTCTGCTTGTGGTCTCTTTTGTGTCATATTGTTTATTCCCTGCCCTGTCCTTATGGACTCTTTTTTTTCCCATTAAATTGTTGTCAAATAAAGGCTAGTCTTTGTGTATTGCGCAAGTCTATATTTGGATCCACCTCCTCATCTTCAGCGCATGACAACCCCTTCATTAACACCACCTTTTATGTTCAAATGTGTTGGAATCCCACTCAACACTTAATTATATGAAATTGGTTAATGGTATAATAATTATTTCCACCCAGACAAACTGTCAGTGCTTAGGTAAGTTTGTGCTGAGCTTCTAAGTGCCAAACACTTTTCATTAAGTTTTATATTCAAACTTGGTCTGGCCAACTCAGCTCTTTCTAGTCAGATGAGGTAACACTAAGCGGACATTTTATTAGATACACTGTGCTGGAAGTGGATTGGACCACTTTTTGTCTTCAGAACTACATTAATTCTTCACTCTTCATTCTACAAGGTGCTGGAAACATTCCACAGAGATTTTTGTCCATATCGACATCCCTGACAAAAATCTTTGGCTCCACCACATCCCAAAGCTGCTCCACCGGATTGCGGTCTGGTGACTGTGGAGGCCATCAGAAGATGAGGACACTGTGGGTACTCATACTGCATACTCACACCACACCATGTTCAGAGACACTAAAGCCACCTTTCTTCCTTCTAATACTCAGTTTAAACTCCAGCAGGTGATCTTGATCTACATGGTCTAAATGCATTGAATTGCTGACATGTGAATGACTGATTAGATGTTTGCATTTACAAGCAACTGAACAGATAAACCTAAAAAGTGGTCAGTGAGTGCATAGTGAACATAAGTATGTGAACAGAGTACAGTTATATTGATAATGAAAACACAAACATACTCTTGCATTTACACACACTGAGATTATTCTCAGTACATGAAGCTCAGTCTGTCATTAGGAACGTTTTTACTGTACACTATGAAGGATCTTGGCAAGGGCTCGTCCTTACCTCATTACCTCTACACGAAGCTGAAAAATACTCATTCATAAACATCAAACCACATCTTAGTTAGCGCAAAATGCATTAGGCCTAAGTAGACCAGAGTATGTTATGTTCTTTTACTGGAAAACACAGACAAGTGAGGAAAGCTGGGACTGAGAGGATGGTAGGTCCAAAAGGAATTTGTGATATTATGAGAGGGGAAAGGCCAGTAAAGATACAATTACATATACAGTCAAATTATTATTATCATTCCTGGAAATGTGTGAGTGTAAATATTTCAAAATATGTTAAATATGTGTAGCCACCAGGCTATGTGCTGAGTTATTTAACACCTGGCCAAAGACTACCCAGCAACACCGAGTCTGTGCAGAATCATCAAAAAAAGAGCTTTGACTTTTTATATCCTAGACATGACTGTATTCAGTCTCATTACACATATGTCAAAGTTTGATTAGTCTCATCTCTGTCTTATAATCAAAACCATAAAAGCACAAGAACATATGACATTTCCCTGGTTTGAAAAGAAACAAGTGTCTTTTGAATAAGATTCAAAAGTCTTTTAAGGTGTGGCGCAGCCTTGAACACTTTAGCCAGCCCGCTCTGAAAAGGTCACTGCCTTCCCTGAGGTTCTTTACTGATTTTTCCTTTGAAGAGCTGGTGTTTAGTTCCAGAAGTCTTTTAATAAGCTTGGAATCAACAAATACTGTTTTATGGGAAGAGGATGAGGATACACTTAAGCCAGCAGAGCCCTCAGGTCACGATAAAAACCTCCGCTAACAGCTTGACTGACAATAATACCAACATCTGCAGATACCGCCAGTGGGCCACTGTGTGTACACGACCTGATGGCAAACACAAACTCTACAGCTGCTTGAGAAGTAAATTAGATCTATCCTGCAAGGGAAAAAAAAGTTATGTATTTCTCAATATTTGAAGGTATTGGTGTTTGTCGGGTGTTAAAAGAGCACTGAAATTAAAATAATGTAACAATTTTAAAGCATTTAATGCACAGCGTGTAAAGGATGCTTCCAATTTTTGTGACTCTGCCTGTTAGAAGCAAAAACAACAGATTTACATTTGGCCGCTGTTCCCTTCAAGGTCATCACCTCGTGCACCTGTGGACCACAACTTTATTTAAACTGCTCCTCAGAGTTTGGAGATCTGGGTCATGATCCTTGATAGAGGCTGGGTCAGTTTCACACAGAAGTCCATGTTTGCTCTCTGTGCAGAGTGAAATCGCAACTGATCACAAGAGAGTGGTCAGAACTAGGCTTCCAGGGAGTGATCCAAACACATCACAGCAGCTAGAAGAGGTCCAGAGGTACAGACAGAGACAACCCCGAAGGGGACAGAAGCCAAATTTTAAATCAGACAAGGTTTTTTCCCTTTTATATGAGGAATCACAAAACCACTTGATTGCACCTAGTACCCAGAACTCCCTCTCCCCGGGCCACCTCCTCCATTTCTTACAGGGTGACATCAATACATTCCCAAGTCAGCTGAGTGAACTGAGACTGGGTCTGCCCTGGGGCCTACTCCTGCTTGGACATGCCCAGAAGACCTCCCTAGGAGATGCCAGGAAGCATCCTGGTCAGATGCCTGAGACACTGGATTGGGGATACTAGGGCCCCACCCTGGAATAAGGCCCAGGAGGCTGAAGGGGACTGGCTCGTCAGTAATGAGCCATATAGGCTCCTGTGGGTGGTTTGTCCACAGGAGGTCCTGTCACTGTCCAGTGCCATGTGGATCGGGTGGCAGTTGAACGCAGGTGGTGGTCCAATTTCTGATTTCTCAGTTTAATGAGAATCTAATATCAGCCAGCATCTTAATTTCACCATCGACCTCCTGAATAGTAGAGTCGCACAGCCTGCCCCTCGCCACTGAAGTACAGGATCAACAGCACCTCTACATTTAAGCGCACGCAGACACAAACAGCACACATATCGACAGTTGTTTTTGTGCCGGCATGCATGGACAGGCAGCCAGAGACACACGCATGCATGCAAGTACACAACCATCATCTTTCTTTTTGAAGACTCTCTAAGTTTACATAACAGGTTTGATTGCTGTAGAGTACACAAACAGTCTAATTATGGCAGCACTTCTGCCACAGTGTGAATCTGTTTGCTACAAAAAGTTATTGAGCTGCTGCCACTTTCATGTGGTGGGGCATAAACATTCAAGAAGATATCATTTCACAGGAATGAGATGTGTGTACGCTTATTACGAGTATAAAAGAAAACATTCTCATAAATTCTGGCAGGACAGGAGTCTGTCCTGGCTTGTAAGCCTAGGAGAAGAAAAAGAGAGAGAAAAAAGATTGCAAGGCCTTCGACTTGGCACCCGCACAGGGATACGGGATTCTTTGAGATCCATAAATCACTCTCTCTTAATTCATCCCTTTATCCTGTGGGACAAAGTGCAGGCAGGCCCTCTGCTAGGAAGTTGCTAACAATATTGTTGATGCTCACAGGGAGGTAATAAAGTGGAATTACTCTTGCTGTAGATGTTAGGAAAGTAAGTACAAGGTGCAGGAAGCATATTACAAGCACAACATACATATAGTGGTTGTACCGATGGCTGTTTGTCTGCAGTCCACACACATAACAGACGAGCTCTCCGTGTGTTTGCAGCGCCTCTATGCAGACTTTTAACATTTAGGATTTATGCCCTGGATACCACAAACACAGATTTTTCTATAATCGAAATATCAGTTCAGACACCTTTATAACATCAGCCCGTACTGACCTCTCCATCGGGCCTCTGGTTCTGGGTTGGGCTCGGGTTACTCAGCTGGTTCTGAAGCAGTTTCTGGGGTTGCGCGACTAATACTTTGTCTCTTAATTCCTGGTTCTCTTTCCTCAGCTGCTCCAGCTCCTCCAGCCGAACCCTGTCCTCCCGGTCCTTTTGTTCCCGGAGGTTTTCAATCACTCGCTCCTAAGAATGTGAGGAGGTAAAAGAAAAAAGGAGAAAAAAAACCAAAACAAGAAGTTTGGCAGGTATGAGTAGGAATATGGCAAAAGCCTTGGTAGCTATCATCTGCATGAAACTATGTTCATTACATAAAGCAGAATTGACATGAAATAAATTTCCATCCATTGTGCAAAAGATTACCGGCCCTGTGCGATTATAATTTTTTCCTATCATTATAGGCAGTATCTTACCGAATCAGATCACCAGCGTTCTTTACAGAGAGTGGCCAAAGACAAACTCATAAATGCCCATCATAAATAATAGTGCCATAAATAATAGCAGTGACACAAAAGGATCAGAGCCAAGTAGAACAGAAAGAGAGGGAGGAAGTTGAGGGACAGACAGATTTATTGTGAGTGAATTAGTGCTGTAGATCACTCTCTAACAGCTCCACACTGCCTGCTGATAAAGCGAGCTGGAATGTTTCGATCACAGTTTTCTCCATCATCCGATCACAATCGGACAGCAGGACAACAGCTTTGGGCACTGACCTTAAACAAAGTCCACAACATGGGTGGCTGAGCTTCCAAGGTGTGTGTAACAAATGTGTGTCAGAGTGAACGTGTGCGCGTTTAGGTGTGGACTGAAGCGATTACCGAGGTGTTTATTCAGGTGTTTATTTAGGCACAGAGCACAGTTCACCGATGAGGCTTTACGATGTGGCATCACCGCATGATTGGCAACTTTAAACTCCTGCATAATTGGACAAATATATTCACTAACTAGCCCTGGCAGAGTACATCACTACATGGGGAGGGCAAAGGGAGACAGAAGGAAGGAGAGTGACTGCTTGGCTAACAGGTCCTGAGAGCTTTGCCCACTTTTTGAAAAATCTCTAGGATATTTGGGGGTTAGAGAAAGAGACCGGAGTATGATAATAAATCTGGCTCTATGAGGCCCAAGTGTAATGTACAAATAAGCAACAGAAAACACACACATGACATCACAGACAAGTACACATTCATACACCAAAGAGCAGTGCTCAGCATGGGTACAATGCCCCAGCCTGTTAATTAGAACCACAGCAATGTGGCTGTGACTGGCTCCAAGAGCAGGTTTGTGACAGAGTTTGCGATCAGCAAGACACACACTCACGCTCGTAAACACGTTACACACACCCTGTGTTGACCACAAAGTCTGAAAAGCTTGCCAACATTCTCCTCATCACAGCTGAATAATATGTAGGCTGCATCAGAAGTGGTTTCTGGGTAAACAAATGGGCTGAAGCAGAAGAGGGATTTACAGTTTATTGTGCCATTATGCTATTCATTTCAAAGTCTATGTGCAACGAAAACAGATTTAGGTGCTAAAAGATCATTTTAAGTGAAAACATCTATGTGCTGAGCCGGTCCGTGCACTACAGATACACTGAGACACTCATTAACCAACTTCTAATTTATTAAAATAAGGAATGCTGTGAGCAAACTTGACAGACTGGATAGAATCAAAGGATATAGTTCAATTAAATAACAATCAAAGAAATAACAGCAGCCTAGTTACCCAGAGATAAACAAAAACACATACAGAGAGAAGAAAAAA
>VOQJ01011625.1:0-10324 GCA_015052665.1 Apistogramma diplotaenia
TGTACAGAAGAATCATGTCCAGACCAGTCCCACCACTTCCTCCCTTCTGACATCAAACTGTCCGGAAGAAAGCTTTATGACTTTATGACCAAACTTTATTGTGCAGCATGCTGCATAATTCAGTTGGCCAGGGTGAGATTTTTCAAATCAGTACTTACCGTGAATACTACATGCAAGCCACAAAAATTAACCACAAACCAGTAGCTTTCTGCATTTCTGATATAATAACATGGCTGGATATACGTTTCTATGTGGTCCTGCAAAAAAATTTTGTACATTCTTGCTGCTTCCATAGGAATTAAAAAGGTTACTACTTTAAATGTGCTGTTAATCAAATGTGTGTGATTAATTGATCATCAAGTGTGACCATCTCTATAAAAGCAGAAGTTGTGGCAGTTTGTCGATCCAAGCACTGCACAGACCAATAGACCGTGCAAGGCTCAGAGAAGCTGCAGTTAAAACCCCCGAGCTCCATCTGAGACTCTACAGGCCTCAGTTACAGTAGCATGACAAATGTGCAGTAAAAACAATATTAGACAAAGACTGAACAGGTGTGACTTGTTTGTAAGGGCTGTCTCTGCTCTCTGAAAAGAACATGGCAGCACAGTTTAGGCTTGCAAAGTTGTGTCTAAACAAACCACAAGACTTCTGGAGCAATCTCCTGCTGACAGTAAGGATCAAAGTAGAGATGTGTGGCCATAACACACAGCAGCACACACAGCATATCAGCACAAACACCTCATACCAACTATCAGCACAGTGCTGATGATCTGAGCTTGTTTTGCAACCATAGGACCTGGCTACCTGACAGCCGCCGAGTCCTCCGTGAACTCCTCTGCATACCAAAGTATTCTCGAGTCAAATGTCCAAGAGCTGAAACTTGTTCCAAACTGGGTCATGCATCAGGATAATGGTCCTAAAGCAGCAGCAAATCTACAACAGAATGGCTGAAAAAGTAAAGAATCAATGGCAAAGTAAAAGTAAAGGGCCTCAACCTAATTGAAATGCTGAGGTGGAACTTTGAGCAGTTCTGTAAAGAACAGCAGGCCAAAATTCACACGCAGTGATTTGAGAAACTGATAAATATTTGGTTTTAATTCAATTTCAATCAGGAATTCAGCAGCTCGGTGCTGTTATGGCGTTTTCTTGGTTTTTCACGGGACTGCAGACGAAAAACATCAGTCACTCATTCAAGACCACGAGCAGCAACAGTGTTGGCTTGTTTTTATTGTTCATGACAAAAGTGGATCACAGGTCAAATAAAGGTCAACTCTGCATTCACAAAAGGTTGAAGACCTCAAATGTGTTATGTTGGAGTGTGTGCTTGTCAAGAATTTACACAGAATGCAGACCACATAAATACAGTTAAATTATTATACAGGAGTGGCAATTAAATTATACACACACATCTGCACAGAGTGATTCCAATCAATTTACAGCCTTCAGTGTAATGTGACATTATGCTAAAGTATTTTCACTTTTTAGCAAGAGCGTGTGAACGTCAATAAATAAATCTGTCTACAAACTTGAAAACCTTGTAGTCAATTAACCCATAATCTGATACATTATGTTCCATCATTCAGAATCTTTAGAAAGAAACGTCTGTCATTGTAACAGTTCTCTAAAACACCAATAGTGGGTATCATATTCTGGTGGTTTTAAATTCATAATTAATCACATTACTTAATTATTATTGGAGGTACCATGATCAATAACTACGAGGAATGTTAGCTAAAAAGTGAAAATATTTTATCAAAATGAGGTATCACCTTTTTCAGTGCTAACACAGCTCAGTGAATTTCCTCAAAATGAAAACATAAATAAATGAAAAGAAAAAAAAAATCACAACTACCGTGTTGAAGTTTATCCTTCATTTAGAAAATGTGATGCTTTCTAAAACAACACACAAGACCAAGGCACAAAAAAGAAAAAAAAAAACAACCGACCAAGAATAAAAACACTTCAGCAGGCTGTGGCTTTTTTAGCAAATTAGTAACAGGATAGTTGAATTTAGTTAAGCATCAACTTTTAGTTGGTATTAAATTCTCTGCTTTCAAATGGCTTCTCCCACACGTGATTAAAAGCCATCAGTTTATTATATTTAAGCTGATCGGTAGGTAAAAGTGCCAATGTCAACCTGTGCAATGCTGTCCTTAAATCAAAGTCCTTCTTAAGCAGCTCATTTAGACGTATCAAGTGACACAGGTATATTTACATGCTATTCCTCTTTGCAGTCCTCTAGCAAAACAATGCCATGTTTAAGTTCCAACACACTTTAAATGACGCAGCTTTCACAAATGGATTTATCCTCGAATATAAACCATTATGTGCAACTAGGTGCAAACTACGATATAATGCTTTTTTAAAAGATGGGTTGTCAGTATTTATTTCAACTTTCTACAAGCAGCAACACCTGCTATTAGCATTTCAAACTGAAAACTACATGTGCTGTAGCTACAGGAGAAGCTACTTGCTTGATGTGGGTGATGCTAGGTTATTACTATTTATTTTGGCGACACGAAAAGCATGGAAACATTGAGTTATGAAATACAAAACATGAACACGCTGCTTAGCTGTTCAAAGGAGCGGAAGCTGAATGGGAACTGTTACCACGGTAATGAACACAGAGCATTTCACTAGCAGGCTTAGGGAAAACCAAGCTGACTGAATTTTTCTAAAGATGTTAAGACAGTGACTTCCAAAATTTTCTTATATTAAGAATAACTGTTGTAAAATAGCTGCAGCCAGCCACTGGTAACAGAAAACGAGGCTAGGTTTCAAAACCCAAAGCCTAAAACAGTAGGCTGTATACAGGCACTGTCCTGACTTGGTCTGCATAGTTTGCAAAGTAAGATATACATTACAGATTTCCCAAATCATGTATCTCACCACTCAGTGCCTGAACTGAGGCGGTGAATGTATGGCTGATCTTATCCATATGAAATGGCATGTTTACTGACCTCTCCTTAAAGGGTGTAGCTGAAGTCTAAGAATAGAAAGAGCGTGTAACTGCATCATCGGTAAATGGAGAATCTCAAGACAACAGCAAGCTCTACTTTTAAGGTAACACTATTAGTAAGGCTGCAGTGTTCTATAAAAACTACCTGGGAGAGCTACCACAGATCATTTACCGACACTTAAAAGACGCCAGAGAGGCCCGACGATAGAGCCGGGCCAAAGGCAAGAATGTAAGACATACAGCCTTCAGAGAACAGATCATAGCCTTGAATCAAAGGACAGTAAATATTATACACAAAAAGTCTCTGATTCTGAAATAAATACTGCCAATGGTTCAGCACAACACATAGCCTTGAACAAGACCAGATGGAAGTTGGAACCACTTCGGACAAGACACAGTTAATGACTTCACAGAGAAATGAGCAGCACATTTGTCTTTTCATCCTTCTTCGGGCTGCATGCAGGTTTCTCCACTCCAAGCAGAGATGACCAAGAGGGTGGGATGAGAGATTTTTTTTTAATACTTTTTTTTCAGTCCATGGTTCTGGTGAGTAGAGTGGGGAATGTAGCATCATATCTGGGATGGACAGGATGTCTCAGGTCAGGAAAGGAGGAGGGAGCCAAGGAGTCAACATGAAGACAGGTCCTTATGGAGAAGAAGGGTTTTGGAGTAATGGAAGGAGTGTTTCAGCGCTACAAAGACAGGGTAAGACAGAGACAAGAAAAAAAAAATTTAGTCTGACTTAAGAACTTTAAAAAAGGTAAGTGGAAAATGGTAAGGGTAAATTATAAGGATAAACAGATCAGTACAACATAAAACACAAAGCGGTTAGCAATTTAGGGGCGATCAGCTAAAATAAGCTAAATCCTTAAAACTAATTAAACATTAACTCTAAACAAAAGCTGTGCAAAGACATGATTGTTCCTCCACCGAGGCAAGAGGAGGCGAGAGCTGAGGTGGAGGCATGTGATCACTGATGGTTGTTTGGTTTGCCTCGCATATCTGTTTTTTCTGGGGGTACCAATTCAGATGAAACTAATCTCATGGTCAGGGAGTATGGGCACAGGAAGAGAGCTATCAATTTTGACCTCCTTTTGTTTAAAAAAAACCTGCACAATTTCACATTGTTTATGCTGTATGTGTTCTTTGAGTGACCTCTAGTTTGAGGATTATTATAAAGACACACTGTATGGACAAAAGTACTAGGCCCTGAACGCATCACATCTACAGGTGCTGCTCAGCCACAGAAACTCAAGTCCCCAAGAGAGACTGAAAGGAGGACTGAAAACATCTAAATTCTAGCTGTGGTCCAATGCTTTTGTCCACACAGCCTATAAAGCAATTAGTTAGCTTATATCTGCTGGGTAGTTTATTTTTTATCGCCTTCTTGATGATTTAGCATGTGAGCTCTGGGCTCGGGATGATGTGGCTTTATTACCAGAGCTCTTACTGGCATTAGTGTGTAATTCCTCCATGTTTCTGCTTGTGGAGGGAAATAATCTTTGTCTAGACTCTCTACAGACTCCAGTCATCCTGGTCCTACTCGTTGAATTGTTAACAGAGTGTGAAGTGGCTGCCTGGACCCTTGAAGAACTTGAAGTGTACTGTGCAGAGACAGAGTCTGACTGATGCATGTTACGGCATGCTGCTGCGGCTGCTTGTACAGAATTAGACCTGCGGCTTGACTGTTTTCTCCTTACAGAAACATCTGAGTTTGGTTTTAGATCAAGCTTTTCTTGACTTTCACCCCATGCTTCAGATGTGTTAGCATACACACGCAAAGTTTTGGAAGAGGTTAGATTATCTGAAGATGAAGAAAACAAAGACGATTTTAGTCTGGCAGAAGAGGCAGGTACAACCCGAGCTGTGATGAAAGTCTCCTGACGTACAGGGACGGAAGCTCTCCGACCTGACGCTCCCTTTTTTGAATCACTGACACTGATTTTGGAGCTTAAATCACTGTTCACAGAACTGGTGGAGCCTTGATAAGTCAGGGAATAGCCAAGATTGACCTCTGTGTTACAAACATCACTAACACTATGACTTCGAATAAAGGTGGCATCTCTTGGGAGACCCTTGTCTCCGCGAGAGCGGCTGCTGGTCTGGCTGGAGTTGTCAGGATAAAGAGAAAGAGGAGTTCTTACAGGGCTTGTGTGGAGGCTTCTGGTTAGAGCTCGCAGGTGGTGAGTAGCAGGAACGCTGCTGCCGAGAACAGGGCTAGCCCGCGGGCTGCTCCTCAGTGGTGGGCGCGCAGGACTGCTTCTGGGGCTCCGAGGGGCACGCCCTGATTTGGTAGCGAGCTCTTTGGCCCGGGAACGACGGGGGCTGCTGTTTAAGCTGTGTGGAGACATTGGGGCCTCCAGGTCCTCCAAACGTTGAGTGAGAGCCAGCTTCTGCTGAATAGCCATGCGCAGGAGAGAATTCAGTGTCTTCTTCTCATCCTCAGCAGCTGCCAGCTGCCTCTGCATCTCATCCAGCTGGGTCACATACTGATCACACCTGAGACACGGAACATGCAATAGCAAGCAAAAGACAATTAAAGACAAAAAAGCTAGAGACACAGAAAACACATGCACTGTATTGTGTTAGACACCAACTTCAAACACTAGCAGGGATTATTACAAGATTATTCTTATTATTGGTTAATTTTGCCAGTTTTTGATCAGTAAAGCATGAGCAATCAAATCATTAAAAACACCATCACAAGTTACAAAAAAACAAGTGTTTCTTATGGATTATGTTTTGTAGTTAAAATGAATGAATTCATACTGATGGCTGTTCGAAAAGCCTCAATGTCCCACTCATTTGGTTGATCAAAACAAATAATTTTGACTGTAAGAAGCTGATTGCAAGTGAAAATGTACTTTACTTCAGCAAGACTAGAACATGAATTTAAAATTACACCCTCATTTTCATGTATCTTTGAAATGCAGTCATATTAGCCATCCACATGATGGCTCCACTGAACCTGATTCTAAGCAAAGATCTTTTTATAAACCAGTAATCTTTAGCTTATTGGACGAGATAGTAGTCCTTCATTACTGTCCGTCACTCAATCCTTCTTAGGGATAACAACTGTCTGGAAAGGGCCTAGACAGTCTAATGCAAGTCCAAGAACCAGCTCTGGTGCTGTGGCAACACATAACATGATCACCAAAAACAGAAAAACAATAATTAGTACACTCGTACAAACCCAAAACGATAACACTGCAAACAACTGAAGAGATTAGTGAATGAAGTGTTGTGGTTTTTAAGTTTAACTCTCAACATCTGCCCCTTGATGGCATTTATGCCTAATGTCAGACATCTCCCACAGACATTAAATGTCTCTCTTCTTTTGTTTTAATTGTCCTTGCTTGATGGGACAAATCTATCCTTGCCTCCTCCCGCAATCAGCACACGGCAAAACATGTGGTTTGTAATCTTCACGTGAACCAGTGGATTGTCTACAGGCGTAATAAGCATGGTAAGCTCATTACATGAGTAAAAGCAAAAGCTCTACCTCAACAACAGCACCATTACTAAGCACTAAACCCACAACCAGAGAGAACTCCACAGACATGTTTCAGTTCAAAGACATTTTATTTCTAACATTATTAAACATGTAATTTTGTTGTTATTGTTCACCCTAACACGGCACTATGCTGAGCTGCAAATTACATGAAATGAAATCTTACCGGCTGGCAAACATGACTCGAAGGGAAGAGAAGGTGGCGGCGTCCTCCTTCAGGGCTTTGAGCTCATTTCGCAGCTTCATCATGGTCTCTGACACCATACTCTTCTCTGTCTCGTACTTGGTTTTCAAATTGGACAAGGCCAACTCTGCAGTCTGCAATGATAAAAACATATTTCACTGTCAAAATAGGATTATAAAACCACATCGTCATTTATTATCAGTATAAAATGAATTTATTAATGCATTTTTTCCCAAACTGCTAAGACTATATGGTTATACGGTTAGACACGCCCACAGGATAATAACATCAGTCAATATTTTTGTATGAAATGCATCAGATTCAAGTACAAGCTTTAATGACTGCTCAACCGTCTGTGTTCTATGTGACTACAACAGGTCCTGTTACACAGCAATCCGAGTCAGAGCTTTGAATATCAATGAAAAATCATTGATCTGATAATGAAGACGGCACAAAATCTGTAAAACCAGCCTATAGCTTACACATGCTGTATCTTAAAGAAACAGTTAATGTCTTGAGTCACGTGTGCCCCACTAATGAGATTCCTTTTTTTTTTTACTTATCTTTAATCCAAATACAATTATCAATTCACCAATCTTGTGTAAATACTATGATTGCATCAGAGGCACCAGTGGACAGCTACTGTCAATAAACTTAAGAAGAAAAACTACTGTCAGCGAGCACTGGCCCGTCAGAGAGATTACCTTGAGTGTGCGTGTGTGTGTCTGTGCATGTATATGAGACTGACAGGTCGAGTAATGACAGAAACAGGTCGTGCAGTGCTGAAGGTACAGCAAAGGGAAGCGGGAAGGACAGTTCAACCTCTCCTCTGTGCTATGTCACAGTACTCAAGGTACACGATCATGTGGGTCCAATGGACAGTCTAGACAAGACATTGATGAGACGGGTCACCCATACTGCTTATGTGAGATTATGCATGGATAATACTGCACCATGAATTATATAACAAGTAGGTTTGTTGTCTCCAGGTGGACTGGTCCGTCCTTTGGGCGACATGCGCTCACCCGACCTAATTCCCGGTTGGCAGGTAATCACCTGAGTTACTTTAATATGGAGAAATGCAAAACAGACATTTTTCCAGAATTATTTTATTACTGTTGCCTGGATGAGGAACAGCCTACCTGTTAATAACATCTGTTTACACAACTCTGGACTCACCCAACCGGATGGAAAGTGCCAACTCTAACATTTTCAACTTTGTTTGGCTCCAAAGTAACTGACACAATTGGAAGCGTTTGTCAGTGTAGCTGCTAACTGCATTATATAATAAGGGATGATCAAAACACTGCGTTTGTGGGGATGTGGAATTTATTGCTCAGTATGCAGGATCCCTTAGCATTATTCCTCAATACTTCCTATTTTTGGATATCACATGTTTACAGGCACCTACAATATGAAACAACAATGATGAACTAATGTCATATGAAGCACATATTTTTTAGGGATGTTTAGTTGATAATTTCTGATATTGATACTCTTTTTGATACTGCTGTCAATATGTTGGTGTACCTTTGACAAGCTGGCAAGCTCACCATCAATTTACTTTGCATTATCAGTGATGGCCGTTTGTCATCGTTTGTCAGGGAGCTTATTGATACTCAAGTAATCACGTGCCTGGTAATGTTACTGGGATTTAATACCACTCTCCAGTACCAATCCCTGTTTACTATAATAAGGCTAAGTAGAGTGCACTCAGTGGACTGTGGCCACTTTTAGTTAATCTAAGGATTTGTTGAAAAGCAGAACAAATTCAGTCGTTAAAGATTTTATTGGGTTCACAACAGTCCTAAGGGCTCCAACTGTGTGGTCCCAGTGCATTCCAGCTGAGGTCAGAAGTCAGGATTTCCAAGTTCCCAGTCAGAATTTTCAACTGGAACATCCCCTCAAGCTGGATTTCCAATCAAGAAAGTCAGAGCAGCCCCGGACTTAATCCAAGAAGGTGGCAGTGAACGTAAATAGTAAAACTTGTAATTTGTGTAGTCACTGTTGAGTATATGTGATTCAGCAAATAAGCCATGCACAAAGCACTGACCAGCCTCAATCCATAAATGTGCTGCAACAAAAGCATTGCTCTGAACTTCTACTGATGCACGACTGACTCTAACCTACTAAGAAACTGTTTTTCCTTAGCTATTTTCCTTGTTTTTCCAAGTTTACTAATGGAAAGCTCTCAACTCGGGAGTGACATCACTCCCAGCTCTGACATCCAACTTCCAAGGTAAATGCAACTCAGCTTAGGATATAACGGTGCCAAAAGCATCAGACAGTCACAAAGAGAATGGATAAAAAAGCAACAAAGGCTAATTATCAGATAAACCAAGGTAGCTGTTTACAAGATTTTGCACATTTAAAGAAAAACAATGACACCTGCTGTACTGTGAGTTAAAGTGGGAAGGTGTAGGAAAGCTGGTTTTTACTGCCAAGCAGACAACAAACAAACACTGACTTTAGACAGTGAGGAGATTTACAGGATTACCAGTCTGAATGACATTAAGTGGGCTCAATTCCAAACAAGGCTACTTAAAAAATATGTATCCAGTTATTCTTAAATGAGACATGTATACTATTAGGGTGCTTCATACTCATTTTAAAAATAGACATATTTTCAAATAATGAGGTCAGCAAATATGGCTTGTTTTAGCCAGTGCATGAGCTAAGGGGAGCATCAATGCCCATTATAGGTTAGCTTAGCATTGGTGATGAGGATCAGCTGAGAGTGTTTCTCCCAGCGAAACAAGAGTTGTTTTTCTTTTTTACATAAATCAAGAATCTGAAATATACAGGGAGGAATCTGATGTTAGAGGGAGCAAACAAAATGCTTAAACAAATGGTATTTGTATAAGCTAGTTCGTCAGAGTAACAGTGGTTAGTGGCGAGGCTATAATGACTGGATATTACAAGCTACATAGCTGTGAATGGGTAATTATAAAGAATACAGCAAAGGGCTGGTGCAAAACAGCTGATACACTTACAACTGTAGCTCTGTCTGAACTAACACTATGCTTCACTTCAAAGAAGCTCAAAAGAAACATTACAAGTACTTGCTTGGTGTGGCCTACCTGTTTGTTAGCCTTGAGGACAGTCCTGAGGGTAGCAATCTGTTCTCTCTTAGTACTGAGAAGAGACTTGAGTTTTAGGACTTCCTCCAAGAGGTTTTCATTGTCCCGCTCTGCCTCCCCACTGCTGCTCAACCCTGAGTAGGGCACTGCACCCCTCTGACGACAAAGGTCCACTGCCACCTGAGGGAACAGATCGACAGATATTCATAAAGGTTAGCTCACTTTGTCCAGCAAATAAGCTTCCTTACAGTAGACCATGGGAGCAATGTTTTAATAAAGAAATAAATCTCTTTATCACAAAATAATAACATTTCTTAATACTACTGAGGTGGCTGAAATAAATCTTTAAAAATGTAAAACAGCAACTTCTTTGTTTGGCAATATGCAGCTCTCTACTTAAACATGTTACTGCCCTGTTTTTTCTTAAAGGATTCGGTGTAGTGGAGGCCACAGTTCCACTTTGACCCCTGATAATCTCATTCATTCAAATCCCCACACACACGTGTCGGTGTGGCCCTCACCAGGTGCTGGATTTGTGCAGACATGGGAGCAACAAATCCAGCACCTGGTGAGGGCCACACCGACACGTG
>VOQJ01011627.1:15737-27598 GCA_015052665.1 Apistogramma diplotaenia
TTTTAAAAAGATTGTCCACAGTTACTTTAATTTTGGTTCTTTTTTTTGGTTTAAATCTTAAAGGGAGATATAGGTTTTGTTTGGGGGGGGGGGGTGTCAGGGAGATGGGCAATCAGCTTTTTGCAATTAAGGCTTAGTGCATGCTACAAAAACTGTATGGTACATGCATCAAAAAATTAATTAATAAATCAAGCTCTCTTGATTTGCTTGCATGTAGTTACTTAACAGTAGAAGCCTTAGACTGGCAGGTGGATACTGGCAAATGCCTCTTTGTTCATGTCATAACAGAAACTCCTTGATTTGTTTCCCAAAGACTTTAATACAGTTAGAGTTACTCTGACCAGCTCCTAGCTGTCCCTCAAGAAATTCAGCAACT
Source organism: Apistogramma diplotaenia (assembly GCA_015052665.1). Classification (NCBI taxonomy): domain Eukaryota; kingdom Metazoa; phylum Chordata; class Actinopteri; order Cichliformes; family Cichlidae; genus Apistogramma; species Apistogramma diplotaenia. The sequence continues at coordinate 16,114 of VOQJ01011627.1, forward strand.
CTGGCTTCCTTCTGGAGCAGTGCCAGTTTGCATTTGACCAACAGCCTCAGGGATCAAAAAAGGCCGAGCCAGGATTAAAATTTCTAGCGAGTTTCTGCTCCCCTTTAGCGTTTTCTTTAAACGGGTTAAAGCAAAACAGGGGTGTGATTGGTGAAACTTGACTCACCAGGCTGGAAGCAATGAAGTCACCATCCAGCCATTTCTGATGTTTTCCAGATAGTTTTACATAAGGCTCCTGCACCCTCTCCTGATCACCCTGAGCATTGTAGCTACAAAAAAAAAGTGATACATGAGGACAGGATATGCTAATCTTGTCATTTAGATTTTGTAATAACTTGTAATAAGCACAAGTGGAATGAGTAAACAGTGTGAAGTTGTTAGCTTTGTCCAAGGAGGCAAAACGAGTTACAAGTCCAGATGGCATCTGAGTGAGCTAACATTTATGTTAATAAATCACCACAACAACAACAGGGCTGGCTACACCTTCACTATATAGACAGATACTTTGAATACTAGCTGCTACATGCAAATCAGAGTCCCAGGGAACCACATACACAAATATACAATATTTACACAAAACCATCAAAAAAGTATATTCAACTCTGATGAACATTTATACACCTTAAACCAACCATCCATCCATCCATCTTCTGCTTATTCAAATAAACCAATTTTAAAAATGACATTTAAATCGCAAAAACAAAACACACTTCGACCCAATTTCCACCTGTTGTTAACCTCCAGCAAGTAATGACAGTTGCCCAAAAACCATAGAGAAAGAGAGGTATGCAAGTCTGCATGTCAAAAGGTAGATTTCAGTAGCTTGTGTATGTGTTTGAAATGATCAATATAAATATAGCCACTCTATTAGCAAAACCTGTTCAACTGCTCATTGACACAAGCATCTAAATCAGCCAATCAAAAGGCTGCAACTCAATGCATTCAGGCATGCAGACATGGTCAGGATGATTTACTGAGGTTCAGATCGAGCATCACAAAAGCATCACAATGGTCTGGAAAAGGGATTCTATCCAGTGAGCAGCAGTTCTGAAACTGGCATGAAAGTATGGCTCCATCCTGGCTTTCATCAATGCTTCGAGCTGGTGATGGCAGTGTAATAAGGAAAAGCCTGAACCTTTGAACTCTGCGATGCATTTTGGATGGGTAGTTTGGGTCCATCTTAAATCAATTAATGCATTTTTATGCCAAAGGGAATGAGAGGATGCCATGGCCATCACTATCAGCAGACCTCAACTCTTGCTTTTCTCTACAATCATCAAAACACCAAATGAGGGAATATGCTTTGGAAGAATGGCCCCTCCCGTGCAGCCTAACGCTTCAACTAAGACCCCTAATGTTGGTTATACCTTTTAATGTGTCGTGAGTCTTCAGGATTTTATACTTCAATCAAACTTAAATGAGTAACAATGACCCATGTTGAACGCCTTTTCATTTTACTTTAATAAATCTTTACAAATGTAACAAAACTTCAATTACTTTCAGTGCAATGAAATGACACCATGAGTTGCGGTCTTTTGGTTTTTGCTTGAAGCGGTCTGGGAACAAACTAGCGTCAGTTTTTAAACCACTAGGCCTAACAGCGCACTCATTGTTCTCCCAGCAATTCCATCTAAGCTCGTTTACATACAGCTCTGTTTCTTATCTCAGCTTAGTCTCATTGCCTTGGGACACAACACTCGGGCTTCTGAGGTCAGGACCTGATGTGAAAAACTCCTTACTATGCGGTTGACCCCAGAGAGTCATTGCTAGTCATTTTCTCACTTGTATAGTTAAACAGACACTTAAAATATCAAAACATGCAGTATGATTAATGCCTGTATGGCTAATTAAAAATAATAATAATATTTTAAAAAAGCGAGTCATTGGAGCACCGTGAAAGAGAAGATATAGTGTGATGCTCTTTCGATGGCACAGTCGAATGCAACATTCTCACACTTCCCCATTTGAAACACAGGCCTAAAACTGGCTTTTATTATGTTATAAAGGTTTTCAAATTTGGTTTTAACTGAGGGCCTGCCTATTCCAGTAAGCAAGTCAGCTGGGGCCAAGCAAATGAGGAAGCCAGCAGTATTCCTATAAACTGACATATCAGAAAACAAACCAGTGCATACATCACAACACACACACACACACATATATACACACACACACGTAAATTTTCTAGATAAAAGCAGGTGGATGGGGTTTCATAAACCAAAAGCTTCCTTCTGAGTTATGACCTCTTGCAGCGCTCTGCTGTGTGGGACGGCAAATTCCAGTGACAGAGTGCTAGGCCATAAACACGAGCAGGTTTGGTGAGTGTGTGTACGCATCAGGCACTACATACACTAAAGCTCGAGATAGAGTCTGCCTGCTGTAAGAGTGCTTTATGAGTACTCTGGCCACTGTGACACACTCCAGCTGCAGTTAGTTTTCGAGGCTGCTGGTTTGAGGAGAGGCCTGGGGTGAATTGGTTTGATATCTTAGCCAGCAAATGATGATGAGAGTCGCAAAGCTGCATGCTTGGCAAGCAGTAATATATCAACAACCAGTGTTTGTTTTTTTACTATTATTTAACTTTTAAACTACTGGCTAAGTGTGTCATAAAATGATTTTTACAGAGTGCTTAAAAGGGCCTTATACACACACACACACACACACACACACACAGAGAGTAAGCAGTGCTCTATAAAATAAGCAGATATAACAGGTGGGGGATGGGGGGGCTTGCACTTTATATTCTCACAGGCTGTCTACACTGCACAGGAATTTCATTCATTTCAAACATCATCCCCAGGCTCTAATTGCCTCTTGGGGCCAGATTTGTGCTCCCTCCCTCCCTCCTTAAAGCTTTCGGAGGAAAACAAGCAAAGCCCAGTTCACCAACTAGTGCGATCTGTCTGAGGCTTGACACCAGTAACACAGAGAAACTGACTGCCTTCCTGTATAGGCTCGTGCGTCAATAAAGCCACAGTAAATAAGAATAAATTCAAGCAGCGGTGATGTTGTGGCTGCTAGCGTGTCGATGTGTGGAGCCACACTCTCGTGGCTGACAGCACTCGACGCTGCAGCACAAAAACAGATCTGTCACGTGATAAGAGGGGCCCCTTGCAGAGACAGGCAGGCAAAGAGAAAGGGCTAGGAGTGTGCATGTTTGAATGATGACATGATGCAGTATTCGGCTCCTCTTTGTTAATCCACAGGTTAACTGTAAACCCCCACCCCCATCAGTAAGCTGTATAGTGGATTTCAGCTCAATCGTGTGAATACAATGCAAAAAGTTTTGGCATCGCAAGGGTTAATGTTTTTGTGAACAGTTGTGAAACACCAAGCTCAGTCTGAACAGCTCCTTCAGCATTCTTACCACATCCTGAAACGACGTCAATCTGATGGCACTGCACAGGAAAAAAAAAATCTTATCGGTTCAGTTAAAATCAACAAAGTGACTCCCACAAAAAAAAGAAAAAGACACGGTACTGTAGTCTCTTAACAACCGCTGCACAGAAACACCCACAGTGGGGATGAAACAAGTAGTGCTATCTTCTACCCTTATGCTCAAGCTTATCATCATCATTATCATCATCATCTCTTGTGAGTAAACATTTCAAAAATAGGAGCCGATCTGGGGTCAGTGCCACTATAGTACCGATGATATCTCCAACTATGATATGACTAAGTCTGCTGATAGCAGATCAGTTCATCCAGTCTAAAAGCTGCGTTCCTCCCATTATCACCAAAAAATAAATAAAAAAAGTCATGTGACTGCACAGGTTTCATCAATACCGCTCATCTGTTTATTGACAACTGCATCTCTGCTGGAGCTCTCTTTCTTAAAGTTTAAAGCCTTATCACAACCGTGTCACTGTGCAGCAACTCATGACAGCCAAATAACAAAACAAAGCCCTCAGTCCTTCCATGTGCATCATCTCTATTGTGAAATGCATGTTCGAATACAAGCAGCATAAAGTCAAACTTTGTGCAAGTGCATTTGTGCTTTGTAGTTTAAATGAAAATCACATGACTCTTTACAGCGTCCTGTCATTTTGCACCAATCTAATCTGTCTTATTCGTGTGTTTGTCCTCCTTTTCAAGAGAAGCCAAATGGAAGTAGCGCACAACGCTATATTCCAGCAAAATTCACATTCATCTTTCACCTCACTTTTGTGATTTAATCAACTTGCGATACTCATTGTGCTAAAAACAATGGAGGTACTGTAATAGATAAATGCCCCATTTATTTAATGCCGCTGCTGTTTTCAACGCCTCTTCAACGGCATATTTACACCCAATCATAAGAATTCCACAACCACAGAGTGACATATTCTTCTGAGGCTCCAGTCGTGTCGTCGGCCCTACTCTTTCGTCCTCTGTTTACAAGAGGAAATGTCTTCATCTGCGAGGGAAGGGGAGGGGTGCAGAGGAGAAAGAGAAAGAAAGCGAGGGAGCCTGTGAGCAAGCAGAACAAGATAGCCAGAGAAAGAAAAGGGACTGAGACTTCGGCCATCTGTGAGCCTGGCAGCAAGCCAAACCACTGCCCACAGAGCTGAGGCCCATGCCTAACTGCCTCTTTCTGCAATGGTAGTCCAGCCCTGCTTCCACAAACAACAGGCCTGTGGAACCACACACAAAAACACAGTAGCCACCAAGGACAAATGCACCCTTATGGTCATAAATAGGGCCCGAAACACAATATTTGTGTAAGTGTAATTGCTTGGTGACAAAGACTGAGTGACAGTGCCGTATGCAAGCATGTTTGTCCAATTCTGCTGATGTTCACAAGCAAGAAAGTAATGACTATGTAGGCTGGTTTTAATGTTCTGATTCCGTCTGTAGTGTTTGTAAAACTTCTCTAGTTCAACAATGTCCACATGAAAGAGTCATTCAGATCAGTATTGTTTCACTGGAAATGAGCTCAACACCAAATAGTGCATGTTTCATCATAAATAACTCCTCTTTTCACAACAAAGAAGCACAGCCGGCTGTTAAGGAAGCCCGGGCGAACTGAGAAATCAATGTGAACAAGAGACAGAACAGCTTCACGCTTGTGTTTTTACGTGCATGAGATGAACAATACAGCGATACGTAGAGATCGCTTTCCTGACGAGGTTTTGGGATTTCTCCAAAGGAGTCCTCCTTTGGACTGCAGTCCAAAAGCCACCATGGCGCAAGGACAGTTTCAACCTGCTGGATTGGTTTTATGAGACTTCTTAACTGAGCAGAGATGTTTGCAGAGTGAGTCTGAAGAGTAAAAGTATTGAGTGAGTACATGGTCCAGCCAACTTATCCAAGAATTGATTTCATGATATTGGTGACCAAAGGATAAACACTAATAACCCAGTGGGGGGGGAGGGGGTGCCTATGAAATGTCCTTTGAAGGGACTGCATGTGAGGATGGACGCAGGTTCAGAGACACACATGGGTGGTTATTTGTGAGCAGGGTCCTGTACAAAGAACTAATAGACAGCCCACTGAAGAGGATGCTCTCACAGGGAAAGACGGTGGCTTAGTGCTCAGTTAATGGGTTGAGCAGTGCCATGCAACACTGTGGGAGTTTCTGTTCATGAGCAACTAGCAGGATGTGACCCAAAGACAACAGAATACACCCTGCTGCTGCTTTTGTCAAGAAATATTGAATCAGTAGTAAGGATGCTTCTCCTTTTTAAAAGCGCTACACCGTGGGAAAGGAGCTCATTGACCGATGTCATGATGTGCGGCTTTCCTCTGAGCTGGCGTCGCAGGCACGTGTACATTTAACGAGTGCACTGTACAAACAGGCCTAACGGTTGGTACCGTCACCTCAGACACATGCTCAACCATGGTTCAGTGATTGCCTAATGTATTCAAACTGCGGTGTGCTGCCTGCCAGTGCCCCACCACCACACAAACAAACAATGACAATAAAGAAAGGCAGGCTTACCAGAGGGACATTTTCAAGAATTCAAGACTCCGAGAAAGTAGGAAGTTAGAAGTATGACTCAATGATTTAAGCAGTTCCTTTACTGTGTTAATATAAATAAGTGGGTGGCACGTTCCTTCTAACAAATCCCAGGAGTGAGCTGGTACACTTCAGCATCAGGCTGTTAAATAAGGCTACAAAGTTTAAGCCGAGGAGGCCTTTATCAGGGGAAAACATACACAAATTTAAAGTTGGTTTTGGGTGATGACTTGCTGTGTGTCTTAAGCTCTAGGAGATAAGAATACACAGTGTGCATCTGTACTAAAGAGTGCTCACTTTGTATGTTGAGGCCTAAAAATCCAGCAACCACCTGCAAGATTCCTGTGGATTATTCATGTTTATTGAAAAGATGCAAGTTTTAAGGTCTGTGTGATGCCCAGAACCAAGCCCACTGTGACTAGGTGCTATGAAATTATAAGATTAGCGTTGGATTTTATTTGCTTGTTTTGTTGTTGTTTTTAGTTTCTTTACCTGTGACAGCTGTCTTGGATCAGGAGCCCCGAAGAGAGAAGAGCTGGAGCTGAAACTAATGGCCCCCCTTCGGCTGAGGACATGCTTGGGAACCGGCCTGTCTAGAGGCAAAACCGGCAGCTGATAACATACTTCCATTGAATAGTCAGGGCTGAATCCGGATCAAAAATATAAAAAAAAATATATATATAGTGAAAGAGACAGCAGATGCAATGCGAAAACAGGTGATGATGAATTAGAAAATCTACCAAAGCCGAAAACAATCTTTCAATATTGTGGAAACGATTTGATATCGAGCTGCAAAGTATTTCTGTTCATTATGAGCGACTTAAAACTTGTCCAGATCGCCTTCATTGATGCTGCGTCTCATCTGCCTCCAGTTTCACCCCCTTTGGTGTCATTCTGCAAGATTTCAAAAAAGGAAAAAAAGAGAAAAGAAGAAAACGAAATCATGCTGCTGTTGCATTTGCCTCTTTCCTTCTCATTTTACTCAAATCCGGGCCCACGGACGACGAGACCTTCTTGCCATTTTCTGGGTCTCTATGAAATCGCTTCCTCATTTTCAAATCGGAAAAAAACGTCCGCTCATTTGGGTTTCGTGGCGTTCACTGATCCGCATATCACATATCCTGATATGAAAACAAAAGGCACGACGACTTCCAAAAGATGTCATCAACATATCATATTGTGTGCTACCCCGGCGGACGAAGTGAGGCAGCTCCAGGATGTGAGAGCTCGTCGGTCGTCGGTCGGGGAGGGATTTCTCTCATTCGCACTTAAACCGGCGGCGAAATATAATCAACACGTAGGGCTTTTCCGTCTTTTTTCTGCAGCTGTATGATGAAGGAGCAGTTGTCTAATTCACCGCTGACCGTAAAGCACAAAGTGTCTGCCTCAGAAGGGGGAACCCCGACGCTCATTTCACTCACTGCGACTCCGCTGGGTGTAAAGGAAATGTAACGACGCGTACCACAAAACTGGCAACCAAAAGGAAAACAAATAAAAAAAACAAAACAAAAACAAAAAAACTATAAATGAATAACCTATACAGCGTTTACTTCACTACAACTACCTACCTATCCTCCTACACATTAGCCTACTTTATGCTTTAAGAGCGCACACCACCTGCCAGAGATGGTGCTGTTGGAGCGAGCAAAAAAATAAAAAAACGCCCTTGTTTGAGCTAAACCAATGGCGTGAAAGCAGCGTTTGCAAGCTGGACATCGATTGGACAATGCCGTTTAGACACTATAGAAGGAGATAGATGATTAGTTGTGAGGCCAGGGCAATCCCAAGACCTATATGAGCAGTCGTTTGCAGACGGCGTGGACTTTCTCAAGGGTATTCCTCCACAACGGGGCTTGCCCTGCAGCGGTCCACATCATTGCCTGTGATTACATTCCTTTCATGAGTCATACTACTTGGGAGCTGAGACTTACCGGTAGTTTAAAATGGAATATAACAACTGCAGCAATATCCTGCGTCTTTTGTTACAAAGTGGCCATATGAGTGCATGTGGTGACTCAAGACAAATGCAAAATTCCGTTGAATAGATGACTTTGAGTTGTGCATTTTGCGGTCTGCATACACTGCTTGAGTTTTATGTCTACGCGCAGAATCTGAAATACACATTACAGTTCGTTATCTTTCGTTTAGAAGGTGTAGCTGGCCTTCTGCTGCGATTCCTCAAATAAACCCCTAAGTCAAAAATCATTGCATTAACATTTTCACTGGACGTTTTTTCTTCTATGCCCGTGTGCTCGGGGACAATGGGTGTGCCATGGCAACAGCCAGGCCCAGTGCCAGTGCATGCATAATCCCCTCCCTCCCCCATTTCCATGGGCCTGAATGGTCTGAATACAGTTCCTCACAACCATACCCCCCACACAGAGGTCCTGGCATCTTTTCCAGGCAACTAGGGCAACACTGCAAAATACAGCAACAAACGTGTCATAGACAGGAGTGGACGGAGTGCTAGAATAGCAAACCCAAGCACACCTATTCTTTTATTTGATTTTTTTTCGATAATTTCCTTTGAAGAGCTTGTGTTTAAAACTACCAAATGAAACTACAGAGCACCCAGTAATAACAGGTCACCAGTTGACCAGGGCAAAGCTGAAATACTTAAATAAAATACATTTTAAAGGAGAACTGATGGCACATATGCTAAATGTAATGGATACATGACTGAAATACTATGAATACAAAGGTGACCTTAACACAGACTTTTCAGTTGTATGAAAATTAATTGTATTGTATATTGTATTGTATTCAAAGTAGATTCAAATCACTTCAGCTGGGATTCATAAAGTGGTAATGGAGGTCATCTGACAGTACAGTGTAGGCACATCTGGGGGGGAAAAACACAGACCTGAAACACAAATGACTGATCCCATTTCATAACTACTTACTATTACTTACCTGCCAAAGTAGAGAAAATCTTTAAATATTTTTCACAGGATTAGTTTAGCAGAAAAATAAGAAGATGAGTGAAATTTAAATAAAATTTATATTGAAAAATTCTTGATTTTTTGTTTTCTGAGCAAATTCGGCCTTTGCAAACCTGGACAGGATGCCTAATATCGAAAAATATGCAATAGTTTGAAGCGCGAGTTACTTTCCTACGCACCTTGTGACTGAGAATACATTTGAAACCTTTTAATGCTTGTGTGCAAACGTCTGATATAACCACGTCTTGCTTTTTAAAAATATCTGCTACTGCAACCACTACAGAGACACCCAGCCATAACTGGGCTGTACATCATTTACATTCAGCCTTTTGAAACTGCTTAATCTAGTACGACGGTGTCAGTAGGCACATCACACATGCACGCTACTACTTTTAATACCCACCTGGGAGCATGATCTGGGGAAACTTTCCATTAATTTGTTTGTTCCTCAGCAATCTTTTTTATTTTTTTGTTTTTTTTTTCCACACTCACACAAAAACTAACACACACCATGCATAGTGTTATAAACTGGCACAGAGCATCAGTCTCAGGAGTTTTAATAAGACAGGTAAGCTGCAAACGTGTTAATTCCTCTTGGTGCAACAAGTGCAGTGTTCTGAGACCCCCAGTGCTGCACTCCCCCTGGACAATTCACCATGGTGTCCCTAATTGATTATCTTCTACTCTGTGATGACACTGAGTCATTATATTTTCCATCATTGGCAGTTTTCTTTTAATATATAGTGTAAAGAAGATTCATTATATGCACACACAAACTTAGCTATGCATAAAGAAATGTTAATGTATGAAATTGAAAGCTAAATCCTCTGGCTTGCATTTATGATCAGGTTAAAACTGAAGACTTGAACACTGTGCTTCGGAAAATGTATCACAGTATGTATCTAGAGCCATCTTGTGGTTAAAAATAATAGTCTTTATAATGACAGTGCCTTAGTAAATAGTAGAAAATAGTAGTAAACTAGTAGAAAATATAAGATATTCAGGTAAATGAAGGAAGATATAAAATATACTATAAAATAAACCTGTTTCTCATGTATAACCATATAACCAGAAGGTATTAACATTAATATGCACCAGAACTAATACCAGCTCTCGAACAGGCTCATGTTTTCCACTAATACTTCTACCCATTATATATATAATGGGTAATATATATAGTGTTTTAAAATCTGTATATAGTGTTTATTTTTCATGTATATGTGTGTACATATGTGTATATCCATAGATATATACTGTATATATAGAATTTCTTTATCTTTTCTGTACCACTGCGGTAACGTGCGAATTTCCCCGGTGTGGGATCATTAAAGTTCTATCTTATCTTATCTTATCTTATCTTATCTTATCTTATCTTATGACAGAGTACTACAAAGATAAAGCCCCTTTGTTTCTCCTGAGCAAACACTTACATACTATTTGGAAAAAAAATAAAGCTAAATGCTACAAACTGCATAAAAAATTAAATTCAACTGAACTCGATTTTATTTATATAGCGCATTATATTGTAAGGTAAAGACCCTACAGTACAATAATTACAGAAAAATCCAGACAGTCAAAACACCCCCCTATGAGCAAGCACTTGGCAACAGTGGAAAGGAAAAACTCCCTTTTAACAGGTAGAAATCTCCAGCAGGACCAGGCACAGGGAGGGGCAGCCATCTGCCGCGACTGGTTGGGGCTGAGGAGAGCGAGACAGGAAAAAAGACATGCTGTGGAAGAGAGATAACAATTAATAATAACTAATAATTAAGTGCAGAGAGGGGTATAAACAGAGTAAAAAGAGGTGAATGAAGTGCATTATGCATTATGGGAACCCCAAGAACCTAGATCTATAGCAACATACCTAAGGGATAGTTCAGGGTCACCTGATCCAGCCCTAAGCTTGATCAAAAATATAAATTTTAAGCCTAATCTTGAAATTAGAGAGTTGTCTACCACACAAATCCAAACTGTGAGCTGGTTCCACAGAAAAGGGCCTGAAAGCTGAAGGCTCTGCCTCCCATTCTACTCTTAAATAGCCTAGGAACCACAAGTAAGACAGACAGTCTGTAAGCAAATTGCTCTATTGGGCTGATACACCACTTTGAACTCTTTAAGATAAGACAGGCCCAGATTATTCAAGACCTTGTATGTGAGAAAAAAGGATTTTAAATTCAATTCTGGATTTAACGGGGAGCCAATGAAGAGAAGCCAATATGGGAGAAATATTCTCTAGTTGCAGCTAGTAGTTTTAAATCTAAAGAAAATCATCAGTTGTGCTTAATTTTTAATTATGTTTCCAAGACATCTCGTCTCTTATTTCCATCTACATTGTGCACATTATAGCTAATTAAAAGAGTGTGAATCACAAGATGAAACAGCATAATTATGACTGCAGTGTCTGTCCTGGGGTGACGTCTGCAATGATGTCAATACTGTATGCAGCTGTGAAACATGCTGAGCATACCCTGTTTTCTTTCTACCACTAGATAGCACCCTTTAACTGTGTTGAAGGCCAGTATGAGTTACAGTCATAGCTCCATAGTTTAAGTACAGTATAATACAGTATTTTCCATCCTTTTTTTTTTTTTTTAGCATTTAGAGTCAG
>VOQJ01011628.1:0-20324 GCA_015052665.1 Apistogramma diplotaenia
GCATCGCGGGCTTTGAGGAGTGTGCGGACCTGGCTGTTCATCCAGGGTTTCTGGTTGGGGAAAACCATCTGTCATAAAACTACTGCAGAACATTTTCCCCAATACTCTGTTCCTCCCATGACTGAATATATTTCTTATTGAATAAAAAAAAAAATAGTGTTATGACATAATCCTGATGCTTTGCCTTTTTCTAAAGGACGTCAATGACCAGAACAGCCTTCGCTACCCAAGTCTGTACAAACCCGGCCAGCAAAACCTTCTCTTCAACAAGCGTCAGTTTTTTCTGTGCACGCTGCAGGGGGTGGCCACGTCATTCCTGCTTTTCTTTATTCCCTACGGGGCTTTCCCTCTCATGGTGAAAGAAGACGGCTCCCCCTTTTCAGACCAACAGTCATTTGCCGTCACCATAGCAACATCCTTGGTCATCGTCGTAAGCGTTCAGGTGAGACTGTAAACACAAAAAACCACGCTGAAACAGGACTGCTCACTTTATGACCAGGTTTGCTCTGTGCTCCCAGATTGGACTCGACACACACTACTGGACTGCAGTCAATCACCTCTTCATATGGGGGAGTCTGATGGTGTACTTTGCCATATTATTTGCAATGCAGAGCGACAGCTTGTTTGGCATTTTTCCGAGCAACTTCCCATTCATTGGTAAGTTTGTTTCAGCATGACGCACGCAAGGAAATGACACTGACACCGAAAAACAACATTTCTATTTGTTTCTCCCCAGGCTCGGCCCGCAACTGTCTGTCAGAGAAGAGTGTGTGGTTGGTTATTCTGCTCACCACTGTGGTGTGTGTTGTGCCCAGCTTAGTTGTCAGGTTCCTCAGGGTGGACCTCTTTCCAACTTTAACAGATAAGGTGCAGTAACATCAACACATGAACATTTTGTAGAAAATTAAGTAAATTTAATAAAGTACTGCACTTATGCTGCTTCATGCTTCAGCTACATTTAATAGGGAAGTAGCGCTCCACTATATTTGTCTGACAGCCGTAGTTACTAGTAAGTCTGATGATACATATCACTGATGAATGAAAGGGGACGGTTTCAGCAGAATGAGTACTTTTACCCACATTTATCTGCTAACTTTGCCTAATTGTGGCTTATGTTTGTATTTAAAGCTCACATGTGCTGTATTTACATACTTTTCCCATCCCTGGTGTATTCTCGCAGGTCCGTCGTCTCCAGCAGTCCAGGAAAAAGCAGAGACCTCAGGAGCAGAGCCTGAGGCGAGTACGCAGGACGAGCTCCCGCCGCTCTGCATATGCCTTCTCCCACCAACAGGGCTACGGAGAGCTGATTACCTCAGGCAAAAACATGAGGACGAGCATAGCCTCTTCAGTTTGCTCCCCTGAAAGAAGCGCACACGGCTCCAGCTGGATCGAAAACATGCTGAAAAGAAAGAACGAAGTTTCGTGTGCCTCGCCCGACTTTGAAGGTGGGGCGCCGGGAAGCAGCACCAGAGCAATACAGACGCCGAAGCAAAAAACACACACAGAGTGAACTCGACCTCTAACACCGCATACAGTAAAGGGTACCATGTGCATGGATCCCGCACAGCAAGCACAAGCTAAGAGTGTCCTTCTTTTGGGTGAATTTGCTCAAATCAACAACACAAGTGTACCTCTTTGTTTCTTTTTTTTTTATTAGTGTGAGTCATGTGGGCGCTGAATTTTAAAGGCCAACCAAAACACAGTTATGAGAGGGAACCATTTCCAAAACAAGCAACAGCATAGATCATATTTCAAGACCATATTACGCATGACTTGCCAAGGTTAAAGAAGCAGTTACAGCTGCTCAGAAAATAATCCAGTTTGATCTTGAGCTGGTGTATTAGTTTTATTATTTATATGTTATAGCGGCATGGCCTTTTCTGATTAATAAAAACATTTCAGTAATTTTAGCTGCTCCAAAACAAACAAAAAAGTTGGGACGCTTGGTAAGATATAAATAAAAACAGAATGCAATGATTTGCAAATCTTATAAACCCATATTCTACGCATAATAGAAGATAGAAAACATATCAGATGTTTTAACTGATGAAATGTATCGTTATAAGAATACAAAAAAACAAGATCACTTTGAATTTTCATTTCATGATGCATCAGATGTTTTCTACTGGTGAAAGGTCTGCACTGCAGGGAGGCCAGTTTAGTCTCTGGATTCTTCTACTATGAAGCCATGTCGCTGTAACAGCTGCAGTATGTGGTTTAGCATTGTTTTTATGCTGTCAGGATGGGAGCATATGTTGCTCTAAAATGTATAAACCTTCCAGCATCAATGGTGCCTTTCCAGATGTGCAAACAGCCCATTTCCATTGGCACTGATGCACTCCTGTACCATCAGAGATTCAGGCTTTTAACTGAGTGTTGACAACTTGTCAGATGGTCCTTCTCCTCTTATTCTCTGACTCTTTTAATATTATGTACTGTAGATGATGAGATTTAAGCATTATATAAGTCTTTGCAGTTTTACATTGAGAAAAATTACTCTGAAATGGTTCCACGATTTGTAGGTTACGTTTTTGCAGACTGGTGAAACTCACCTCTCGGAAATGCTCTTTTTATACCCAGTCACGACTGATCTGTTACTTTAGTTGCAAAAAGTTCCTCAAACTGTTTGTTTTTATATTCACATGTTTTTATTGCCCCTGTCCCAGCGTTGTTGTCATCAAACTTAAAGCGAGATCATATTTTACATGAAATAGTAAAACGCCTGTTTAAACATTTGATGTTTTCCATTCTCCACTATATGTTTTTGGGCAGCATGGTGGCATGTGGAGTTTGCATGTCCCCCCACCCCCCCTGTCCAAAGAGATGCACTTACTGGGTTTAGGTTATTTGGTCACTCTAAATTGCCCCTAGGTGTCCGTGTCTCTGTGTTGGCCCTGTGACGGGCTGGTGACCTGTGCAGGGCGTACGCTGCCTCTCACCCTATGTCAGCTGGGAGAGGCTCCAGAAGCCCCGCCCCCAACTCTGAACAGGATAAGCAGAAGAGAATGGATGGATACTGTATTTGTTTGTGAAACTTAAAAAATCATTGTATTCTGTTTTTATTGACATTTTACACAGTACTCCAATTTTATTTTATTTTATTTTTTGGAATTTATGTTTATTAGTGTAATTTATTAGTGTATTACTCAAAGAAAGAAGATTTCCCTGGACACACGTACAAAAAGCACCATCTTTAAAAACTATGCACTGAAACACAATTTCTTCTTAACCTACATCCAAAGTGCTAAAAACACAAGTATTGTAAATACTGAAGTGATGCTGCTGATGGTGAGCACAATTAATTACCAATTTCAAACTTTTAGTACACTGTTTAATATATTGTCACGTTTTCAATGCAGCTGAATCATGGAATGTGTAATGCTCTGAGATCCATTACCCTTTGCTGTGCCTTTAATAATTTCTGTTAAAGACGTCTGTTTAATATTTCATCGCTGTTTTGGGGTCTGAGTAAAACTGGAACACATGGCTTGAGTAAGACATAACAGTGTACAGTTGTGGTACAGGTTAAATACAAACAGGATTTTAAAAAGACAGATTAAAGGTAAACATAAAAATGATTTAAACTGTCAGTTTTTTTAAAAACAGATATTTGTGCACAAAGAGAGAGACAAGAATCAGGCCAGGTGAGATATGATGTGATAAAGGTTGTTGAACATATTTAAATGTAAAATGCCATGAATGGATTCATATGGAAAAGAAATATCTAAGATGTTCCCCCAGCATTAAACACTGGTATAGACGTCCTCTTCTTCATCTTTCGGCCTTTCCCTTTAGAAGTCACCCCAGCAGATCATCTGCCTCATCGCACCCTATTCCCAGAATCCTCCTCTGGCACACCAACCCTCTGCATGTCCTCCTTCACTACATCCACAAACCTCCTCTGAGGTCTTCCTCTTTTCCTCCTGCTTGGCAGCTCCATATTCAACATCCTTTCCTCAGTATATCCACAGAGCCTTCTGTGCACATGGCCAAACCATCTCAATCTTGCTTCTCTCACACAGAAGGGTTATACATCCATAATGTACTCAGGTAAGTGGCCACCTTTCACATTTTCATCGTTCATCGTCACTTGATTCTGACTTAATTCTTATCATGCTACAGTATATGAATAACATTTAAAATGGGCAACTTTCATATCATAAAAAAACTATTAAAATAAAAATTTCCCTATTTCTTTTGCATATGAGGAACATACCACTGAGCCTCCATTGCTCTTTAATTAATTGAAAATTCATAAAGTGCAGAAGCCAAAGTCCAGTGTTTGAGCCTGTAACTTTGAATTTCTTACATTAAACAACCCCAACAGTCTGCATTTTCAATAACACACGAGGATTCAGCAAATTAGACCTTTTAGGCCTTTTAATGTTAGTGTCTGAAATATTAAGAGGATGGATTCATTTATTACAGCATTTTTTTTATTTATTTGTCACCTTTTTTTAAAAATAAGAAAACTGATTTGACCAGACAGACAATGACTTTTCACAAAGATCTTACACCAAAACTAATAAAAGAACAAGTTTGAGTGCAGCACTGAAGTACATTTTTGGCTCTTGTGTTCCAGCATAATCTGTTAAGAGCAAAGAGGTAAAATAGCACTTATCATTTGCCCCAATTGTAAGAAAAACCTGTTTATTTCGCTCCATCAGTAATTGAAAATAATTGATTCAGGTGTAAACAGACACAGACGTGTACGTCACTCCTCGAGGAAAATTGCAGCTCCACTGCCTGGCTTTGACACAAACAGACTTTGTACTTCTATTGCTGCCCTGCGTGGATCAGGGAGGTAGTATTCTTTTCTAACGGCTTGCAAGAAAGACTCCACCTTCTCACTGGGAACCATGGAGACAGCACAGCCTCCCCAGCCTGCTCCTGTCAGCCGGGATCCCACGGCCCCCGACTTCCTGCAACAAGGAGAAAATGACAACAACACAAAATTGCAGTACAGTGTTCAATGTGACATTTCAATACTATCAATCTTCATAAATTTAGTAAGACTGTGAATGCATACATGGAAGGAGGGGGAAAGATATCAGAAGTGACAACAGCAGAGACAGATCTGGACATTGCATAATTTAAGACCACCTGGTTTCCAGATGATCCAGACTAAGGATGTACAGTCAGTCAGTGGTGTGAGCTTCTACTCATTGTAGAGCTAATGCTAACACTCATACAGTGCTTTGAATAGCAAAGTACACCTTTACTGTTTCCATGGAAATTAGGAGGATAAGTAGCATCCTGGTGTTGCTAGTCAAATACACTTGATTAAATGATTGTTAAGCACCTCTATGAAAGCACAAGTTTTGACAGTTTTCTGATGTGGAGCATTAAGGTGGTTTTAAAAACAATGCCACAACCTTCCCAGGAGAGAAATCAAAGTCAAGAAATCAGTCAAAGTCCAGACCTCAGTGCGCCTTGAGGTGACTGTTTGTTGTGATTTGGCGCTGTATAAATAAAATTGAATTGAATTGAACTGAAATACTATGGTGGGACCTTTAGAGACCTGCACATGAATACGCACAAACCTCAGTGAACTGAAGCAACACTGTAAAGAAGAGTTGGCCAAAATTCCTCCACAATGATGTGAGAAATTCATAAAGTCACAGAAAAAAAGAAATCAATAATTACTTCAAGTTGTTGCCGAAAAAGTTGATTTTACAAGCTAACGACTTGTAAAATCAACTTTATAGGCTCATAGGGTGCACTCTATGGTGCTTTTCACAGGACTGCATAAACACTCTCACAGCTGCTATTTTTAATAGGATGTTTACTCTCTTAGTCTAAAATTTTAAATTACACTAAACAGAAAGAGGAGCAGCATCTGACGGTCCCATCATTAGTTTTTAAAGTACGTGGTAATAAAACAAAGCAGTAAACCAATCAAAAGTTTGATTTTAAAAGTAAAAATAAAGGCTCTGAAATGGAAAGCAACTGTGGACGTAAATAAGCTTTGACACACGAGGCATTTTGACATGTCACAGTATGTCAAACAGTCAATTCTATTAAATTTACTCTATGTGACTCTGTATCCTATTTGTGGAAATTATAGAAAAAAATCTAATTCTAAAGATGTTTTGAGAATTGAGTAAACATATATTTTCACATTTATCCTATCCTACAAAAGCAGTGATACCTCTAAACCCTCATTGATTAACATAAAGCCGACTCTGTGCAGTGTTAGTTTGGAGTTAGTTTGCTGTACTTACAGGCAAATATCCACCAGTTGGTCCAGTTCAGGGCAGCTGCACTCGTAGAGGTCTCTGCAGCTTGCGTGGCTCTGGTTCATCAGCTCTCCCAGCAGCCGTGTAGATGCGGCGGGTTTGGAGTCACACACGCTCTTAAACTGCAGCACTCGTGCCGCTTCCCCGTACACGTGTTTGGCTCGCTGGTGAAGCTTGAACTGTGTCACTGAGAGGGAGGAGGACAGGCAGAAACACTTGTCTGTCAAACCAACATGCCATTGGAAATGGAAAAAAACAAAAACATGCAACATATATTAAGGATTGCCTAGAGAGGTGTCACACCTAGGAAAAGCCTTAGTAATGGTTGATTGCTGTTGATTTTACTCAGGCAGAAGAATATAGCTGGAAATGTAAAGTCACCTAAATAAAAGGCAGTTAAATCCAAGAAAACATAAATATCACATTTTAGTTGCAAACCCAGAAAATATACTAACAATATAAAATATTCCAGTGTTGATGTACTACAATTAGGGCAACTATCCACCTTTAATGATCTTTCAATGTATTAAGTAAGACAAAAACCTACAAGAGGCTCTCAGAGTCAAAAAGCTGCATTCAGTCTGGCTGGCAGACCGTAAATCCTCCTTTATATATGAGACTTAGAAAGCATTCAAACATTTAGTCAATTATCAAAACTGAGTATGCCATATAAAGCTCCTCACTGAAACTAGCCCACACAGGTGTTACTTACTGTCCTGAGTGTTAGCGCTGAGCAGCTCTGTCGAAAACTGCTCTGAAGTGACGCCCAGCGCCTTGCATATCTCCTCTCGGCCGTAAGGCTCGGGATGCAGCACCTCGTCCACCAGAGCCAGCATCTCCTCCAGGGAGGCCTTCAGCTCCACCTGCACCTGAGCCAGCTTCAGCAACCTGCTCGAGTCCAGCCCCCGTGCCTGTGCCAGCATCTGAGTACACATCCATGCACATCAAATACTTAATTGAATGCATTACAGCAACAAACGGCAGTTTCAGAACCGCTGGTCGCAATCACCGCACCTTTGTGGCGATCCGACACTCCACCACACGGATGTTGTAGTGAGCAGAAGCGGCCTTGTTCATCTCGACGCAGCAGTTGGAAATCACAAACACGGCACCATCGGGGAGTTTGACATCAGTAGCACGCAGAGGCTGGAACTCGATCAGCTTCGCCTGGCAGACAATTCAAAACAATATTGAAGTGATTGTTTTAGTGCACTTTTGATGCTTCACATTTGGCAAACACAACAAGCTGATGGTGGTCAAGCTACATACAGTTCCTGTCTCTGCCAGGAATGAAATGGACTGGTCCATGCCGCCACCCTCTGTGCCAATGTATCGTTCACTTTTGGCACAGATCTCAGCAAGAGCCACCTGCAGGAATACAAAGTTTTCCCTCATTTAATCAACAAATACGAGACAATTTCAAATAAGGGAGGATGCACATTTTGTAGCAAATTAGGCGCAATATGTGTTTGTTTTCTAATGTGAGGAGTCGTCTTCTTTGTGAATTAATTGTTCATTATTATCAAAAGAAATTCATACATTTTTCCCTCCAACTTGGTACATTAAAGTTGCAAAAACATCCTTACCTTGGAGAGGGACTTCTTATTTGCCTCCATTGTCACGAGGCCAGAACAACAAACTAAGGCGCTGGAACTGGACAGACCGGAGCTCGGAGGTATCGTTCCATCTACGACACAGGACATCCCTGCTAACTGCTTTAGCCCAAACTTCTCCTGAAAATAAAAAAAAAATCCAACATGTGGCACAATATTTGAAAAATAAATTATTTTTGTGTGGTATAATTTAAGAATATAGAGCTTATCACACATCTTACCTGAATACCTTTAACACCACAGAGAAAATAATAATACCACTGTGGATTTTCTCTGTCTATGGCAATTTCCTCTGAACACGACACACTGAAATCCCTGTAAAATGACAAACAAGTTTTCTGAAAGCGCACACTCATACTATACAGCCACCACTGAATGAAAAGAAAAAAGTGGAGTCGTAAGTATAAATATTCACATCTTACTCGTATTGAGGATTTGTGTTGGCAAGCTGGATTGTCCCTGAATTGTTCACTGACACGGCTGCGAGGATATTCTGCTCGATAGCCATCGGAAGCACAGAATAGCCACAGTAATCAATGTGTTCTCCTGTTAAATGTGCCAAATATGAAAAAAGCTGTATGTGAGAGGCCACCTGTGATCCACTTCAGCACCTCTTAAAACATTCCTGGATAAAAGCTGATAAAAGCGGGTTTAAATTTGAAAATATTACTTTGTCAACAGATACAAAAGCAAACGCAGTAGAAAAACAGTTCATTAAAAAATGTGACGGGACAGGAATCTCAGTGGCTCTTGTCATCAGATTAAAAAGATCACATTTTAAGCTATAATAAAAAAATGCTACACAGTAAACAGTTTGTACGAAATTACCTATTAGGTTTACCCTTCCAGGTGCACATGCATAGAACAGAGGAGGCTCCCCATATTTTGACTCAAAGGTTTCTTTCAACTTTTTGATCCTGCAAATGACCAAAAGCAACAACAAAAAGCAATTAAGTATCACAATATTTCACAACGACAATACCTGTGCAACCTCTTTGCTTCTTACCTCTCATTAGCAGCGATCGCAGTCTTTAACTTGGGCGGGTTTGTGGCCATTTTTACCCGTTTTAAAGTAATTATGAGTGCACTTGTCAGACAGGAGAGCGCAGAGCTTTCACATATCCGGGTCGATATCAGCTGACTGTCACAAGAGGCTCCCGGATACCAAAAGGCTGAACTCTAGTCAGAGCTCAGCTGAATTTGGCGTTTGTCTACAAAGGAGGAACTGACTCTGAACCAGCTGAGGCAGCACAGGCAAAATGCGGAAGTTAATGGACGGAAAAGGGGGCGGGCCTTACGGGTCCACGTCCACAAAACTGAATGGACTCACTCCACGGTAAAGTCATTAATAAATTTAATGCACAGAGCTTAAAAAAAGATTTACACTCGCCTACTTTAAATTCATTTGGTTTAGTGAATGTGAACGTTAACGAACTACAGTAAAATAAGCTGAAAAATAAAAACAAAGTACATGTAGACCTCACATTTTTATTTTAAGTTTGACTGACTCAATTTTAATATCTAATTAGTTAAAATTAAATGCAAGGTATTTGTATCGATTTTCTTTATTTGAAATTAATGAGTAGGTTTCTGTAGCCTGCTGCGCTGCAGGAAATTAGCTGCTATGACACTGTTTTACCACAAGATGGAAACATAAGATTGCTGAAATGTGACCCAGATGCGCGGCAGGAAAGAAGCTGTGTCCAAATTCATGGGCCGCATCCTTCGAAGGACCCGGCCTAAGGGGCAACTGTACAGTAACTGTACAGTATATTACAATTGTTTTGCTTTGTCTGCGTCTTCCTACATTTTGTGTTGTGTCCAAATCAGTACGGCATGGCGTTCGTTTTGTTGGTTTTTGTTTTTTGTTTGTAGTAAAAAAGATATTAGTATATATATTTAATTCCTCGGAATTTCATGTGTCGGCAATATGCAAATAGCATAGTAAAAAAAGAGCTCTGGAGAAATCTATTAATCTAGAGAAATTTTAGTTACCAGATTTAATTAATATATAACGTTTTTGTACACATATGCTAGGCATCATTTTTTTTAAATTTCAGATAAAAGTATGATTCAACTGGGCATTATCCTTCTACTCCTACTGTTACTCCGGGCTTGAACTTATTATTTTCCAAGCTCGATAACTACACTACCCATAATTCTAAAACACCGTTACCATGGATACGGAGTTAACTAGCTCCAGAGTTCGAAGCAAGGGAAAACTTTGGAAATAGCTTCTCCTGGTATGTTGCGTCATGGGAAAGGGTCTTTAGAGTGATATTTTCGCGTCGGTGAGTGTGCGTCAGTTGCAGTAATAATTAGTGGCCGGGTGCAGTGAGCTCGGAAAAGCCGCCTTGCCTCGCAGTGGTTTGGCGCTGCTAACGCGCGCGAGTTTTCAAAGTGGGTGAGTCTGTTTACAGAGGCGGTGGCTAGCAGGGGCTAGCTTTGTCCCCAACAAAGTTAGCTTCTAGCTTAAATGCTCGCAAACTGGCCTATATTCGTCGATAAATCTGCATCTCCAATTAAATCTATTTGGCATAGGCTTCTAGAGAACAGCTGGGCCCCCTCGCTTTTTTGGACATGACCGGGGTTACCGCTAGCTAGTTAGCTTTACTGCTTTGTAATGTAAACAGCGTGGCTAACAGTTAAAGCAAACACTCCGTTAAAGGGTTAAGAGGCTCAACAAAGACAGGTCTACCTCAGTTTTTCCCTCTGGTAAGCTGTAATGTATATTGCTGGTTTATATCAATGGGTATTTTTAGTTAACTTTAATTGTTAGCTGCTGTCAAAGCTAAAGTAAGTTTCCTGTACGTGTTTTCCCAGCTTCCCCCTAAAGCACCAGGAGGGTGTGCATGATGTCTATTGATTTTGACAGTGCTGCTCTTCAAACCCAGCACGATGAAGAAGAATACGACCAAGAGGACTACGCGAGAGAGCAAGAGGTGCAACACTCACAACTGTAGCTTTTCAGTTATTCAAATAACACATATTTGTAGACGAAACCACCCCTTTGATTTAACAATCTCGAAAGAAACGGGTACATCCGAAGTAACAACAGCAGTTGTAGGGACATTCTTAGCCTCGTGCCTTTTTTCACTAAGGGTCTTCCACGTTCAAGAAGCCACTGTCAATCAATATATATCAATATGAGAATGTTGCTTCTCTTTAGGAATGAATAAAATGAATGAATCATGAGCTGCTTTTGCATACTCCTAAAAATTAACCCTTTAATTTTGTTCATTTGAGATTGTTGCTCTTTCTGTAAAGTTTCCATTTTATAGGAAAGCGCTTTAGCTGTCGGTTTCGCGGATCTTTTTTGTTCAGACTCATTCAGCATCTTTTATTTCACTCATCCCTTTATCACATGCATCAAACACAGTATCAGATGATTTCAAACCCAATCACAGTCTATGCTTTTCTTCCGTATAGCATCCAGTTACAAGCTGTCAAACTCAGCAGTTTCCTCCAGATTGCCAGATCAAGCATAGCTGCGAGCACACCACAAACCCAAGTAATGTCCCCATTGGACAAGCAATGACACTTCCAAACTGTGTTCAAAACTCCCAATACACAGAGTGAATACGCATTTCCTTCCACTTCTGATGGTGTGTTGTGCCACGTTCCTCCATGCATTTATCAACTGCAGCCTTTCCAATAACTCCTTTAAGAACAGCATTCAAACGTGTCAAAAAGTCATCCGATTCACAGTGTTGTCACTCCAAAAACTCCATCCACAAATCCTCTTCATTGTTCTGATGCATGTGGTTCAACACTGCATTTTTCTGTTGACTAAATGTAGCGACTTCGATCTAAAATTGTAGCCACTGTTGGCTGAGTAAGTTTTACTGTGACACGTTTCCAAAAGCCACGATACTTTCCAGTTGTGTGCAGTGGTGCTTCGATTGTAAAAGTCTTGTTGCTGGACTAATAAACTAAGAAATCCTATTTAAATAAAAAATTTGTGTCTTACAGATTTTCATTTAATTGGACATTTAGCCTGGGCAAAATTGCCTTCATAGTTGCTGATATCAGTCAAGGAGTCAGAAACTATATGCATGTTATTCAGCACGTGAGAACAAAACAACCTCCCCAGCTCATGCAAAAGTTACAAAATGATAAGCAGCGATTATTCATCTCTTCTTGCTTTACTTTTACTATCACTGTTACACTAATGTATATTCTGGTTGTGCATTTTCCAGATTGTGTTATTTGTGTGGATCTTATCTTTGTCTTTGTGAGCTTGTAGTGCTGTCTGGGAAATCACTGACATGTGCATTGTTTGAATTTCACGGTGATTACTCACATCTGCAGTCTTGTGCTGTGAACCTGAGCTATTATTGGCTAAAGGAAAAGGCCTCCTTCCAGGTGTGTCACACTGAAACCAGCTCTGCCCTCTGGCTTCCCGTTTTCTGTCTATTTAGGTTACTTGGCTACGGTAGAGAAAGTGTTAGGCTAAATTTGTTGAACATCTTATTAGTGGGCTGCAGAGCTTAGCTTAATAGAACTTTAAATAGTAATTATTAAATAGATTTATTTTCCTTTTTTCTGAGGTTATAGCCTACTTATTATATGTAAGCTGGTCGAGTGGAAAATGTTTGCCAGCAGTAACTGGAATGTTTCTGCTCCAGTTAACTTTACTATATGTTTTGTCTAAACAATGGAGGTCTTTGGGAGGCAAACAAGACAATACCACAGGGAGCCGACAACATGCCAGGGACGTTTTGGATGTTTCACACAGAAGGCCTTCTCTACAGGCAGATATGGCTGAGGAGTTATCTCGTGGTTTTCATTTTTTATTGAATGTGTAAGTGGGATAATATGGGTCCTTCGGTTGTGGACACAGTGGAGGATCTGAGGATTATTCAGCAGTCCTTATGGGAAGTAAGTCAAGCTGGCTCTGCTTGTTCATCACACATGACTGCTTGTTAAGCAATCTTGGTCAGTCTGTTACTGAAGAATTTTGCTTTTTTGTGCCATTTTGTTGGTAAACGTCATAGTATTTATCAAGGGTGCATTTACTCAAATCACATTTGGGAAATTTGACTTGGAATTTGGTCCAAACCAGTGATAGAATGAACAAGTTCACCAATTTCAGTCACAAGTCAAGTCAGGTTTATTTCTATAGCATGTTTAAAACAACAGCATTTGACCAAAATGCTGTACATAAAGGTATTATTATAATGTACAATATGAACACAATATGTGAGTATTTAATAGAAGCAGGAGATTGTCTCTTCACCAAAAGACTAAGTTTCACGATGCAAAGATGTACAAAATACAGTCATAGTGTGAAAAATGTTTACACTGTTATTGACAGAATGGTTGGAGTTGTAGCTTAATAGACTTCCATGATTTAATCACTTAATCTAAGTCTATGTTTAAAAATCTCACATGCAAAAACAAAAAGCTTGTGAAAGTGTTTTTGAAGCTCTACTAACTTTAAGTAAATCTGCAGAGTATATTGTAATAAATTTGAATAGAAAAAGTGTTTCTCAAAATTGGAGCTAACCTGTATGAATGCTCCTGCTAACACTTTTACAGCCTCTTAAGCTGTCAGTGAGTGCTTAGCTGTGGTGTTTTCCTCTATCATTGTTTCTTTATAACTTGGTTGCGGTGCAACCTTGGTGACTCATTTTCATGTGCTGTTTTTTTTTCTTCTTTTTTTTCTTTTCTATTTTTCATGGCAGCTACACAAACTGCTCACAGACCTGCCCGATGACATGCTGGAAGACAGCATAGACTCCTCCTCCCCAGATCTGGACTATACTATCTGCAGTAATAAAAACACTGGCAACAGGTAACACATATTGTTGCTGATGCCATATTTGGAGAACTCTGGATGTGGTTCAAGACAAGCAGTCATTGTCACTGCACTGCACCGCACCATCAGTTATCATTTGTTTTTTTCTCTACTTAGTCCACAGTCCGGCTGGACTCAGCAGTGGTCTGATCATCCAAGACCAGCTCCTCATGCACAGGTAGCGTGTTAGTTTGCGTTCATAGTGTCCATTAAAAAAATGCTACTCTGGCGCATATAAATATAAGGCTCAAAGGGGGGAAGAATTACTCTTTCTGTTGTTGTCTCTCTAAAGAACTATGAAGAGCACTATGATGAAGGCTCTAACAACGAGTATGCATATCAGGATGGAGCTGCTCATATTAATGGACATCGGAGTCACCCTGAAAGTCAACCTCTGCCTCACACCTGGAACCAGGATCATCAGTTCACACAAGCAGATTATGCATGCACGAGCACAGAAAAAATGACAGAGACCAGTGATTTTTCCATCGAGTTTGAGTCGAAACCATATCCTCAGGGTGCCGGTAATCATGTGGAATATAATGGGGAAAGAGGATACATGGACAAACAAAACCACCAATTTCAAGTAAGTGGACCATTTCATCACTGAAAACCATCAAAAGGCTCCTAAATGTTATTGTGTCATCGTGTCCTCTTAAGGTTTTAAGTCGCTGTGCCCCATGTTCATTTGAATAAAAAAATGTTTCTAGCACTTAAAAGTTCAGAATTTAGTTTTTACAAGAGTCATACTTAGCTTCTCTGTGTATGAAATTTCCTCTGGCAGTTTGTAGTTTGTGCATATTGTCTGCCAATTTTTTTTTTATGTAAACAGGAACATTTTCATTATTAACATACTGCGTTTGGTATTTATTGTGTTTAAAGGCTGACGTGTGCGATAGAGGTGTAAAACAATACAAAGTCAGCTACAATCATCATCCTGCCCATCAGCCAAAGATGTTTAAGCCACAGGCTGTGGAGCAAGAAGGTCAATTCAACCATCTGCAGAGAGAGTTCCTTGACTCGACACAACGTGAGTCTTACAGTCTTGGTGTTATTGGTGGAATAATAGGACACTGACATTTAAATATAGACAAATACGTGTGTGTGTGTGTGTGTGTGTGTGTGTTTGTTTGTGTAGATGAAGATTGCCTAGTAGTTTAATCTGGTAACAAATTATTCTTTTTGCTGTGTGTGGAACTCCATGTAGGTCATACACAGTAGAGATATCATTAGCATAGCATTACCACTTTTTGAGTTTCTGCACCATACTCTAAGGGGGGAGCACTGGGTTGAGGGTCTTGTTCCTAAAGTTCATTATTAAAAAAACAAACATTGCAGTTACCTTCACTTTGTTAAAGATTATCCTGGATATATTTCTGAGCCACACAGAAATCTAATCAGCTGTATGGCAGAAAGGTGTCATTTGACTCGTCAGTGGTAAAAAGCTTAACTGGCTGACTTTTGGGGGAAAGAACGGTGGGTAGCATTCTGAGAATTTTTTTTGTTTAAACATCAATGTCTTCACCCTGTAAATGACTGTAATTAAACCAAAAAATAATAATCTTGGTTCCAGAAAATGCTGACAGGGAACAGCTTGCCCAGCTGCAGATTTTGAACAAAGCTCAACAGAGGCAAATCGAAGACGTGGAGCGAAAACTTGAGGATTCGCGGCGTAACATGAGATACCTTGAGCATCAGTTTGTAATTGTCAAAGGTTTGTTCAACCCTAATTTTATTGTAAGTAATATGATGAAAGATACTTTTTATACTTTCAGGATTCAGATTTAATGTTGGTACATTTATTTACAAGCATGAAAAGCATGAAATTGTGGAGAACAAATCACCTGAACTTTGAATCAGTAATCCACTCAAGACTTTAAATAGTTATGACAAAATCTCTTTGAAAGGTGTTTCACTTCATCTGTATCTTTTGAGATATGTTTTCATCTTTATATGTAAACTTTATTTATTTAAAATGTATTTTACTTCTTGATCATTACACCATTATAAGCCAAATGGGTGGGTGGCTGTCAGGTTAAAGCACTGAGGCTTGTAGAAGAAAATGTTTGCCTTTAGTCAGTTAAGATGTCTGCCCCCTTGTGGCTGTTGGCGGATGTAGTCAATCTTGATAGATGAGCTACTGATGGTTATTTAAAAAAATTATCAACAGATGAAAAAGATGGCCTAGCAGTACGTTTAAAGGAAGCGAGTCGATTGATTGAAGAAGCCAAGGAGAGAGAAGTCCAAATGCAGAACAAACTGAAGACAATGGAGCAACAAGTCCAGATCCTCAACGAGAGAGACCAGGAGGTATGTTCTGTGCTGACAAACGCTGTCATCATTGTACGTTCTTAGTTATTTAAAGTTAAATTCAAGACAGTCATGTAAAAGTTATATGTAACTAATGAATAAGCTAAAACATTAAACCGTGCAGTTACTGCAATCTAAAGCTGTCTCAGCTTTATAGATTTAAAAATATGATATAAAATAATGTGTGCATACATGTGTTTAAACCAAGTCTGTCTCTGCTCTTATTGAAACGTGATGGATGGATGGATGAATGAGACTTTTGGATAAGAATGCTTCTTTTTAGTGTATATAGCAGTGTATAGTGTATCTTTTGTTTGCAGAACATGAAGAAGCTGAGGGTGGCAGATGCTGCGGTGGACAGCATGAAGCAACAGATGTTGGAGCTTTGTCGATCTGACACCCTGTCCAGAGCACGGGAACAGCATGATAGAGACCTGGCTGTCATAAAGGAACAGCATGAGGCTGCTCTGTTAGCCTTGCAGCAGAAGCTAGACTCTACTTCTCAGGCTTTGAATGAACAGGTCTGGAGTTTCATTGTCAGTGGAGAAAGTAACAAGTTAGCTATAAGGGATACTTTGGCGACAGAAAAATATTAAATTATTATCTAAATCTGAGTCCATCCCTGTGTTTGTTGTTTTGCTGCTTCCAGTTTGATGTTGATCAAAAGTTACGGGAGCGTGTGAAGCTGTTGGAGTGCCAGAGAGAGGAAGAGCAACTGGAGAGAGCCAGAGTGGTGAATGCTCTCACTCAGCGTCTTGAGGAGAGTCAACAACAATGTGCCAAGCTGCTGCAGACGAGTGCGTGGAGGCGTCCACATGAACATTACTGAGCAAACTACATGCACATGAATGCACATTATATTATTCTTACTCACACTGACTTGGCCTACTTATCTGTTTATTTTCAGGTTCAGTGCAAGAGATGAGTCAAATTCAAATCAAACTACAGCAGGCACAGTCTGCCAAGGGACTGAGTGAGAACATGAACAAAGTTTTACAGGTTTGTCTAAAACACAGCTACTCTTGTAATTTCTTATGAATAAACTGCACAAACTTTTCATGTGTTTGAATTTTCACCCTAAAGGAGGATATGGCTGATTTGAAGGAGCAGATTGCGCTGTATGAATCTGCAGTGAAACACGGTGTTATTGCGATAGACCTAAGCAGCGACTGGGAGAATCAACTGTCTGAATCCTGTGTGGATCTAGGGTTAAAGAAAACCAACAAGAAAAATGGCATGCTCCACAGGTAACACTGTGAATATAGAGCAGGCATTGTAATCTTTGCTATGTCTCAGGCTGTACCTTTTTACCTCTTGGGCTGAAATTTCCAGAGTAACCTTTAGAAACACATTTTTGCTGTTGCTTTCTCAGTCCTGCTCTGGCTCACCTGTCAGACTCCAAGCTGCCCAAGGAAGAGGCTTTGAGGTTGCTGCGAGTGGAGCTGCAACGCTGTCTGGGTAGTTTAAAGGGGAAGCGGCAGAAGATCAGTCAGCTACAAGAGGAGCTCCAGCAGTGCCAGCGTCGAATGAACGAGCTGCAGATCGAGTTAGATGAAGCAAAACTCAACTCTTCAGTGAGCATTCACCCTTGAAATTTGCTATTTTTTCTGCACTCACTTAAGGTTTATTGACATAAAAACATTAGTGTATTTTATAAAAGAACTAAAAGTGGTTGTGATTAACTAACTGATGCAGACCTTGTTGATTTACCCAGGTGAGAGAGACCAGCCAGATGAAACATCCAGACCTGACTGGAGACTCTCAGAAAGAGTTGATCAGGTTACAGGAGGACAACAAACACTTGCAGGAACAAGTGGAGGTTGGTTGAAGTTCGTCATTGGACTGATCGTGTTCTTAGTTTTTTGACTAAAAACTGTCTCCAAACTGCAGCTGCTAGAAAAGAAGAATAAGGAGCTGAAAGAGAGCCAGGAAAAAGTGAAGTCTGCCAATTCTGAGTTGTGCACCAAAATGAGGGAGATGATCCAGGAACTCGACCAAGAAAAGCAAGAAGCTGCTGAGAGGTATAACTGAGAAGGGAAAAGGACTACACCCAACCTTTTGTCTGCCTCCCCTTTCTTGAGTTGTGTGTATTCATGTGTAGACTATGTGCTGCTTTTGTTTAGATCTGAGCGGATTCATCAGCAGTATAGGGATGACGTGGTTAATAGGGTCAGAACAGAGCTCATGCTGGAACACAGTGCTCAGGTAGAGCAGCTGACAGAACAGCACCAGCAGCAGGTTCAGCAGTTGCAGTAGGTCTCCTGCACTTCATACTAAAATGCTGTTTTCAGATTTCTGTGGCTCACTTTTTACTTTGTTTCACAGAACCCAGCTCTCTGAAGCTAATGATAAGATGTTGGCCGTACAAGAATGTTACATATCTGTCTGCAAGGAGAAGGACTTGCTTGAAGAAAGCATACGCAGCAGAGAGAAGGAGGAGGCGCTGATCAGAGAAGAGAGTGGCACAGCTATGGAGAAGCTGAGACGTGAACTTGAGACTCAGCATCAGGCCTCAGTTATGGAGCTCAAAGCTCGCTGGTCTAAAGAAAGAGAGGCTGGGCTCCAGCAGCAGTTGAATTCTCATTTAGCATCTGCTGAGGCTGCATGGAAGGAGAAACTGCAAAAGGTATGCCCTATAAAAATTGCTGCCCAGCTCCATCATCTTATTAATGGTGATTTCATGCAAGACTTGTTTTTTATACTCATCTTTTTGTGCAGATGGAGGAGACCTGGGTCCAGAGGCTCGAGGAGGCTACGAGAGAGAAACCCAGAGAGATTGCTGAGGCAAGCTGTCAGATGGATGAGAATGAGGCCAGTCTGACAATTTCTGCTGAGGAGCTGGACTCCAGGCTCAATGCCCAGAAACAGCAGCTGCAACTGGAAGCTGAAAAAGTCAGAAGGAGAGCTGTGGAGGAAGCCAGGAAACAAGTCCAGAGAGAGTTACAGGAGAAACACCTGGAGGACATGGCTCAGCAAGTCAGTGTTTTTTTTTTTTAAATTGTGGATTTGTATGTTCCCGATACCAAGCATTATATATCATTCTCAGTGCTCTTTTTTGCATAATACATACTTTTTGTAGAGAGCTCTTATATGTGTTACCCCACACTTCAACACAATACTCTAAATATGGTAATAACATAGTACAGTAGAGAGTGTGCAAAGTTTTAATATTCAAGACATGCCTAGTTTTCCCTAATATCCCTATAATTTTATATTTTTATATAATTTTATAATTTTTGCTATCTTATTACACACACGTTTAATATGGGGCTTCCAACATAGCTTATGATCCAAAATTTCTCCTTGTTGTTCAATCCTTACATTATTAATTTCTAGCTTTACCATTGTATTAATTTCTTTATTTCCAAACATGAATTTTGTCTTGGTTAAATTTAAAGATAATTTATTTCTGTCAAACCAATATTAAGTTTATCAATTTCTTTACCAACATCATCCAAAACCTGTTTCAAATCATCCCCAGAACAAAAAATAGTTGTATCGTCAGCAAATATAACAAAATTCAAAACATTAGTCACTCTACATATATCATTAATATACATATTAAACAACTTGGGACCCAGAACTGAGCCTTGTGGAACCCCACATGTAATATTCAAACATGAAGATTTGGACTGTCCAATTTGTACATATTGGTGTCTGTTGTCAAGATAACTTTTCAACCAGTTATTTGCTACCCCTCTCACTCCATATCGTTCCATTTTATATATTAATATTTTATGATCAATGGTATCAAAGGCCTTTTTTAAGTCAATGAATATCCCCACTGCATATTTTCTGTTTTGTATATATTCCGTTATATGTTCCACTAACTCTATCATTGCCAATGATGTTGACCTGGCTGACCTAAAACCATATTGACTTTCCATTAACACATTGCGCTTTTCAATGAAGTTGTCAAGCCTTGCCACAAACAATTTCTCCATTATCTTGGAGAACTGTGAAAGTAAAGAGATTGGCCTATAGTTAGTAAAATCATGAATATCACCGGCTTTGTGTAAAGGAATAACTTTAGCAATTTTCTTTCTCTCAGGGAATGTACCTGTTCTGAATGATAAATTACACAAATATGTTAAAGGAGACACTATTCCATCAATTATTTTTTTTACTACCATCATGTCAATATCATCACAGTCTGTTGAAAGTTTATTTTTACATTGTTTTTACCATTTCAATAATCTATCTTTCTTCTACAGGTTTTAAAAATAATGAATTTGAATTATTTAGTCCACAAAACTCACTTACACTATTCTGCTCTGATGGTATATTTTTTATTTCCTTAGCCAATTATTGAACCCACAAAAAAAAAAAACTAATATAACAAACAAAATTACAATTTAAAAT
>VOQJ01011629.1:0-11859 GCA_015052665.1 Apistogramma diplotaenia
ATTGAGGACCCAACTGAGAGTAAATTCATAGAAGAGAACTTGGAAATTCTCCAGGACAGTGCCAAAAGCTTTTGGATTGGCATGTACAAGACCCATGAAGGTGAGATCATCGGAATTAGGCTCAGCAATAATGTGTATGAAACAGTACATAAATCTGCATATTGTTCATTGTTTAGACTTACATATAATCAAAGAAGGTCAAAAGACCGAAACAATATGAAAGTGACTGACATAAGCAGTAGTTTTTGATTCATCCACACTTTATGATGCACACCTATGGTTGTTTAATTGAATTTACATTATTGTGCTTGTGTACTGTTGTATCCTTGTGTATGAGGAACCCAATGTCCCTAAAAGAACAGTATTGAGCATCAATGTTATATTATTATGGCCAATAATTACAGACCAATCTCTAAACTCTGAATCTTAGCCACGGCTCTGGAAAAGTTGATGAATGACAAACTTAAGAGTTATTTGGACCAAAATAATATTTTTTCACCCTTTCAATCAGGTTTTAGGACATTGCACAGTACTGTAACTGCTTCATTAAAAGTTCTTAACTGCATTTCTGAAGCACTGGATACAAAACAATACTGTGCTGCTCTTTTTATTGATCTATCAAAGGCCTTCGACACTGTTGATCATGGCATCTTATGTCATAGATTGTTGGAGATAGGTCTTTCAGACCAAGCAGTTGGTTGGCTTTCTAACTATCTTTCTGATCGTAAACAGTGTGTGCAGTTTAATATTTCTTCTTATAGGTTTTTAGATGTCATTAACAGAGTTCTGGATGGTTCTATTTTGAGGACCTACGCTGTTCACCATTTGTCTCAGTGGTGTGGGACAAATTTTAAATACTTCTACCCACTTTTACGCTGATGACACAATTATATACTGCTCTGCTCGTACCACTGACAAGCTGCCCCCCCAACTTTTACTTTTCTGTCTATCTTCACTGTTCACCGGGTGCCAGAGTGGCTCAGGGTGTGAGCAGGCGCCCATGTATGCCATACGGCATTGTGGGCGGCGCAGGTTCGAGTCCCGGCCTGTTGCCATTTCCCACGTGTCTTCCCCATTTCTCTCCTCCCACCTTCCTGCCTCTCTCCACTTACGACTGTCAATAAAAAGCATTGAACGGCCAAAAAAATAAATTGTTGTTGTGTCTCACCAATAGTCTGCAGTTCCAGCTTCTGTTGCACTTCTGCTAGGCAAGTAATCTGCAAGTGTTTGCAGACAAGTTGTCTTCCATACAAGCTGTGGGTGACTGCAGCACTCTGCTGGCAGCCAAAGCGTTCAGTGTTTTAATGCAGCACCACAAACCACTTTGCAACGCATTTTTACTTCACAACCAGTGGTTGGCAGATGGTCATCCACTTGTCTCTAGAACTGTGTGGCTGTGGCTTTTAAATCAATCATAAACAAACCAAAGCAGACCCTATCCTCCTGCGACTAATGAAAATCTAAAATAAATGTACAAGTCAGGATAACGTTACAGCCTCGTTTCATGATAGTCAAGAATCAGCAGTGATTACCTTCTGCAAAACTATTTTGTCCTAATTCAGATGCCCTAATATCCACAAAAAAATGAGAGAAGTTCATACCGCATCCTTGTACAAGGGTATATATTACATAATGTCTTCATAATTACAACAGTAAGCCAGATAAAATGCATACTTACAAGATATTGATATTATATTAAACTCATGTATGTACAGGAATATTACTACATAACGCACCCATGCTACATAATCTGCTGATATCAATGCATTATATATAACATCACTGTAATCACAAGGCAACCAAGTATAAAAGATAATGCAACCACGATGTTTGAGTAATATTGCTGAGCAGTAGGTATGGCTTTAATATTGCTCAATGATGACTCGGGCCATACTGTTTATGGCCTTGAGTCACCCCTGACCAACATGATAAACAATCACAGGCTAAATCAATAAGGCTGCAGCCTAGACCTGATGTTATTATACTGCCTGCTAGCTAACGATGACTAAAACTGGTACTATAAATATAACGAGGTATGTTGTATTTTGTGTGAGTACCATTTCACACAATGGGGATCAATGAAAAATTTTTATTTTACAAACTTACTAACAAGCTAAGAGCGCTCAATCTCAAACACTTACTGTTCGAAGGACATCGGAGATTATAGTCAGTTGCAGACAGATATCTGCAGACATCATGCATGAGTAGCCATTGCTGTGATACTTCTTTGAATGATGTATTTGATGCATTTTTGTCCAGTGTCTTCAGGAATGAGTCAACACAGTCACAAAAAATGGGCAGGCATGTGGATGTCTGCACAGAGTATCACGCTCACCGTGTGATGACAACTTTGCTTCACCCGGACCGACGTGTTCGGGATCCGAGCAGACATGGCTGCAAGTCTGCAGGTTCAGATTTCTTGATTGAAATGTAATCTTTGCATATTCTGTCTTTGTCGCTGCATAAGACCTCTGTAGGATCACTTCCATGCATTTGCTGAAACCTGCATGAGACCTTGAGTCTGCATCAGCCAATCTTCCATTCCATTTTTCTATAACCCACCATCTGGATGAGTGTCAGGGTTTGCACAGCATGGGCGTTTCCCCGGCTTTTCCTCTAATTTGTACTCAAACTGACACAATCCCAGGATATTTCCTTTCAGGTAATTATGAGATAAAGGTGTGGTGCAGTCGGGGATCAAAGCCGAATCAGAAACTACACAGAGATTTTCGGACTTGATTGTAAATGGATTTGAGGGCAGACTGTCACATCTATAATATATCACACTTCAGCCCTGAACAGACCTAGTGGAGGAGCAGTGTATCCCTGGCTGCTTCTCATGAAGTGGGCCCTCTTGCTACTCTGGACACTCAGACATAAGAGTCTGAGCTGCTGGCAACTGAGGCTGATAATGAGGCCCTGGAGATGTCTTGCTCAGACTGTACAGCTTTCTCTGCTTACCAGCTAACCTGTGGTGACTGCCAATCAGATACATGGCAAATCAGAGTGGAGCAGAATAGCTGGGCCTGCTGGCTGTGTCATGTAGAGTTTACCAAAGTCTTAGAAAACAGCAAGCTGTGACAAAACAGGAAGACAGGACAAGAAACTATTGCTAATGGTGTGTGCTTTTATCCTCGTATTATCCTCATATTTATAAATGAAAAAACCCAACTTGTTTGAGCACATTATATGAAGCAATTCGTTCTGAGTATACACCAACCTTAAAGTCATCACTTTCAGTACTTTTGTCTGACTCAAGTGAAAGCCATGTGATTTGGGTCCATGTGGGGCAGAAATCTGCAAATACTAAGTTGCAAAGTCTGCAAATCTGCATTCTCGGTTCGCCTCGGCTGCTCAACGCCCCAGAAGTTCTTAGAGATTCTTAAGAGTTCAGTAAAGGTGTTGATGACGATGTTTAAAACACAGTCTTGTGTATTAATGAACATCTTATAATATTATTATTATTTGTCAAAGGCTTTGAGACAGTTTTGTAACTGCGAAGGTTGTCGATCATATATATGAAACTCATTTTGGGGACTTTGTTTGATGAGTGAAACCACCTGCAGAACGAAAGAGGAATGAGTGTTTTCACTGACTGAAACCCTGTGGGTTCGCTCTGGTTATCATTCAAGAGCTTTCGGTGAGACAGAGGAACTTGACCCTTCAAGAGGACCATCCACGTCGACTGGGCCGCGGAAAAACGTAAGGAATGATGCCATAAATGCAGTGATTCAAACTTGACGCACACCAGAAGGCTTTGACCTCCTCAGCTCCTCTCTTCATGACTCTTTTCCCACTGTATTTGAGTTTAGCAACCTAATCCGGTGTTAGCGAGGCGCATCGTCGGGGACGGGCCTGCTTATTTGAGAAACGGCTTGGAGATGAGTTTATTTGCAATACTGGGAGAGGAATGATCAGGGAGGCCTGAGAACCAGCTAGAAGAAGAATGTCAAAATAAATCCAGTTCACAGTCTCACTCAGTTTGTTTGGCTCCGTCTATTAATTGGGCCATGACCATATCCACAAGTCTTTGTAAAATTCCATAAGATAATTTGGGAAAATCCTTAATTCTGCAGGTACATGGCGCTTCCACCAGTAGCTCTGCATTCACCCACACACCCACGCAAATATGCAGACTGATTTTTATCAGTCTGGTCATGCACATACTCCTGAACGGTGCGCTAACACTAGCTGGCAATGGAAGGGAGGCGGCCTCTCATAAAGGCAGCCAGGCCCATCATGCTCCAGCTCGGAGTGCTTTGCATTTGAAGGGTCCACACTGGCTTTCTGTTAATGGGTGATTGGAAGGGACGGACCTGACGCCGTGGAAAACATTCAACTGAAAATGATGTACTGTCCGTTCGGAATTTACCACACGAGCGAGGTCTGGAACACCGTGAGCAGATGCCACTTTTAATTTTTTCCAACTTTAAAAGCAGAAACCCTTCCAGTTTGTGAGGTTTAGAATGATGCAGAGTTGGGAATGTTGCACTATATTTTCCACTCCGACAAATATGGGAGCAAAATTTAAAAAAAAGGTTTGAACTCATCTGTAAATTTGCTTGAAAAAAAGAAAAGATAAAGAAACGTTAACCAGATGTTAAGCCGCCACTAGCAGAGGGTAACGACTCAGTATCGCACACGTTCACGTGTCTCAGGTATATTAGCTTTACGCTTTAAGAGCCAAAGCTGTCTGCTGGTTGAACAGGTCGCTGATTTCCACACGGATGGATGGAAAAATACCACGATCATATTCGACATTCCAAAGGAGGCACACAGCTTTTAACAGTATGCATTAGTGATTAACATACCAGTCTGTGATTTGTAGAAACTGCTAATCATCACGTGGTTTTCTGAACGAGTTAGCAACCACATGTCAAAGTCAAGTGAATCACACACTGAGGAAAAAGTAGATCGATATTTTATGACTAATTAAGTGATACATAAGTTTGTTTTTTATATCCAAGTAAATGCACTTTTTTTTTTGCAAGGTAAAAAAATGTTTTTTTACAACATCACAGTAAAGTTTTCCTTCATAAATCCCAAAACATTTGCATATATTTACAGTATATACAGAGGTATTAATACAAAAAGATGTGTTTTTCCTATTTTCACAGACTGCATATAGTTTCCACTGCTGAACGGTACTGAGCCAGCAGGCTGTCTTTGAACACAACAATCACATATAAGCAGCGCTCCTCTGAAAGGTCTTCGTCTCACTGGAAGCTGAAGGACTTCAGATAATCTCATGCACACATTTTGCATCAGCCTCAGTGTATCATTAAGATACTGAAAACATATGAATGAGTGTTAATCCTTCCTGGGGTTTTTTCTTTCCTTAAAATGATGTTTTTTCTGCTCTGGCCGGTCCATCGCAGTACAAAGGAGTCGAAGTGAGATGAAGTCAGGCTCATATTTCAGTGACACTTGATATTCCCCAACAACTGGAACCATAAAATCATCACAGGCGAAATTGTGAAAACAGCTGAACTCAGCCTGAAAACTGAAGCAGATACAGAATCCTGGAGTTTTCTGTTAAATATCCAAACACATCTGTCCACAAACACTTCGAGGCCTCTCCTCTCTCGCTACCTCGAGCCGGCCTCAGGTGTCTAACCTCTGGCTCTCTTCTAGATTTGCCTGTTGGCCGATTGCTTGGTGGCAGGTATGTCCGGAGCATTTTTTCAGGTGGATAGGCACCTCTTCCTGGCCTATGCTCCCTCCTTTCCGGCCTTTATCCTTGTCTTTCTTTGTCTGAGATGTCCCGCTGCTACCCTTCGACGAGACTGTCTGGCCTCTGAACAGCTGTGCTCGCTGCTGACACAGACCCACTTTACTGAGAAGGATGAAAATGTCTCCCCTGAAGGCTTTCGTGAAGATGGCATAGAGGAACGGGTTGGCGCAGGAATTGAGCGGGTAGAAGAGCACCAATAAAATCTTGGAGTTGGACACAGTGATGAGCGGCCGGTCCAGCACGGCTGATATGGCGTAGAAGGAAATTGGCGCCATGCACAAGAAGTCAGTGAAGATGAGGACAGCCATGCGCTTGGCAATGTTGGTGTCCTTGGATCCAGAGTGGTAGTGAGGGTTGTGCACCGTGCAGTAGATCTTGAAGTAGCAAGCGCAGATGATAAAAAATGCCAGGATGTTGAGGACCAGCACTGACATGATGTAGACCTGAGCCGCTGTGGATTGGGTGTCCATGGGGAGGCAGATGCTGACCTTCTGGTAACTGCTCACTCCAACCAATGGGAGCAAAGCCAGGAGGATGCAGAAGATCCAGCCACCTAGCATGACAGCTGCTGCGTGGTGCAGGTGCAGCTTGCGATCCAGACGCATGGCAAAGGTGATAGCGTACCACCTCTCGAGAGTGATCGCCGTCAAGGTGTAGACGGACAGCTCGCTGGCGAAGACGGTGAAAAACCCGGCAAGTTCACAGCCGGGGCCCGTCTGCCAGTCTATGGCGTGGTTGAAGTATTCAGATCGCGTGTGGAGGTCCACAGAGGCGATGAGTAGCAGATAAATCCCCATGCACAGATCTGCAAAGGCCAGGTGGCACATGAGGAACCGGGAGACCGAGAGCTTGTAGTGGCTGGTGAGAAGCACCAGGAGCACCACCACGTTTCCCAGAACAGCCAGCAAACTCACAAACCACACAGACACCCGCAAGAAGCCAAAACCCATTATGTCCTCGCAAGGATTGAACTCATCGGGCACTGGCGCACACGCCACCTCCTCTCCCTCCTCACACACCACATAATCGTAACGACTGTCAAACTCTTGACTGTTGTCCTCCTGGGGGTTCTTCAGGGTCTCTCCAAAACCCACATCCTCATCTGGGTGGCCTCCAAAGTAGGTGTGGTAGTGGAGGCTGCTGTGGAAGTCACCTCTCTTCCAGTCTTGCTGGGACTCTCTGTGACCTCCGTCTTTTGGCTCCTGGTCCGGGAGTGTTTCCATAACACTGTCCCCATGGAGGGAAGGCATGCGAAGGGGCCCCACAGAGCGCTTGTGATGCTGGTCGTACAAAGCAGTTAGATTGCAGATGATGTACTCGAAAAAGCTGAAAAACACACGGAGATGAATACACAGAACATTGAGCCCATAAAATAATGATGTAGTCATTTTTATATCCAGTTGAAGGAAAAGGGAATCCTGTTTTGAGAGCCATTACTAGTCTGGCTCGACCTTATTCCTACAATAACAGCAGTGAGTGACGCTAATTATGGAAGCAATGAGTTATAGGTAAACACGTCAGGAGAGTTCATTCAGTCCCTGCCAACATCTACATCATGCAAGTGCAGCTGCTCCCACTCGCTGTGGTGGATCATCCAAGTACACGAAATTCAAGGATTACATTTTTTTTTGTCCTGCCTTTTACACTCCACACACACACTTCACAGACACCTACAGAACACACCCTCGTTTCTTTTTCAGGTTTTTGAAGCCGCAGCAGTGGCTCGGGTACGTGAGGTTGGCGACGGTGAGGTGCTTAAAGGTCTTGATGGGCGGCAGTTTCTTGAGGGCCCAGGCATCGCGTGCCTTCAGCTCCCGGACAGAATCCATGCCGGTGCTTGGCAGGGAGGTGATCCCTGTCTGGGACACATCTCTGTAAGACAGGCGAAAGAACTAAAGTCAACATATTTCAGCCAGAATCATTAGTCAAAAGAAAACGGTTATTTCCATTTGCAGTCATTTATATTTACCAAAGATTTGGCATTAATTGTGTCAGAAGAAGAGGA
The DNA here is from genome assembly GCA_015052665.1 of Apistogramma diplotaenia. Taxonomy (NCBI): domain Eukaryota; kingdom Metazoa; phylum Chordata; class Actinopteri; order Cichliformes; family Cichlidae; genus Apistogramma; species Apistogramma diplotaenia. The sequence goes on from VOQJ01011629.1 coordinate 7,740, forward strand.
GCTTGGTTGGAGGTGGGGTCGCAAAGACAGAGGAGATTTACCATGTGGAGCCCACCTGCACTGATGCATCACCACAGAGTTTTACTTTTGGCCTTATCAGTGGCAGGCCGGTCATGATGGCAGAGTGAGGATCCGTGTGCACAAACATCCCTGCCTGCACGCTTCACACATTGCTCCACGAGTCAGCCGCACAGCACAGACAATTCTGAGATATTTGGAGAAAAGGCCAAACAAATGTTGCCGCCCAGAAGCCGGTTGTGTGTTCAAAGCTACCTTTGATCTCTCAGATATCTGCTTCCTACCCAGAGTTTAAAAAAGAATCGCAGACAAGAGCAAAAATCAATGCACAGATCCATCATTTTCACAGCACCGCTCCCCTCTGCTGCTGCTTCTCTTTGCTGGAATTTACATTAGGTCCATAGTCTGTGGAAATATGGAGTTTAAACATCGTTCTCCCCTACAAAAATCCAACACATCTGTGGGGCTGTGAGATTACTTGGGGCGATGCAGTCTGGTCTTGGGTAACACTTTGAAAATGGAATCACCAGATAACACTGAGAGTGCCGAGGCTCAGCCCACGCCCTCGATGCAGCTGATAACATCCCCTCTTTAAAAACACCAAGCACCATATTTTTAATCTCACTAAGTGACACAGTGACACTTTCAAGCCCAGACTTTGGAACAAACACTTTTTTTTTAACCAAACCAAAAAAGCTAGACATGATGAGACCAGAGAGCTCACAGATGGATTAAACAACACCCTCCATCTGTTTCCTAGAGTGAACTCCTCAGCCCATCATCTTTAAGTAATTACATGCGGTATTTCTTGCACTCAGCTGTCATGCCAAAGCCAGCTCAGCCTCCTCGGGACAAAGGCATCCAGGGGATTGACAATCTCACCAACATCCTGCAAGATCCTGTTATCGGGACATTCCAACCTACACCGCTGTGCACACCACAGGCCAGGCAGAGTCCACTTTCGCTTTAGTTTCCTAACTCATCATTCCTCCAAGTCACTCATTAATTTGATTAAATAAAATGTTTTCTAAGAGTTCATTTGTTCTTTTTTTAGCTTCCAAACGTCTGTCCTCTGCTCGCCTTTCCTCTCGCGGGGCTCATTGTGAAAGGCCATTTTAAGAAAAACAAAACAAAACAAAAGAGCAGCACAGACCCTAAGAGTTGGTCTGATTTTGTCATTTCCAGATGTTTGGCTCATGACCTCATGGAGGTGACCGAGCCCAGGACATGAGGACATCAGAACGGAGGAAGAATACCTGCACACAAATCCAATTTACCCAACCAGACACTCAGCTGCTCGATCCGAGCCCCAGCAGGAACCGGATATCTGTGGTAAAAGGTGTTTGCATCAAATGTCCTTATATATGAGGCCACAGCAAAAAGGAAAACAATATCAGAGGAACGTTTCTCCATCACACGCTTGCACACAATGCGTGTCGGGTTTCCTGGTCGAAGGCACAGCTGTGGAAGAATGATTGTGACGCTGTTTCACAGACATGTCTCATCTCGTCTGCACATTATGAATGAGCACATTGCTTTAATCTAACTGGACTTGCCATGGATGACTTAGGGCTAAAACATGCTGTAGGTGTATTTTCTAACCTTTCCTCTGTGTTTAAAAAGTGCCTTTTCATAGTTTAAAAAAATCATTTGCTCTTTATCAGGTTTGATAAGTATTTAAATACAACAATACGATGTGTTATTGTTTATTTAACAAAGAACACAGAGGTGATGCAGAGGTGATGTGTGAAAAACTAAGAACACGCTACGATTCAGCAGCAGGTAGAAACATCTTTAGCAGTAAAAATGTATTTTAACATAAGTGTTTTCTGTATGACTGTCAGTGTCTCTCATTGTTGTGCAGGAATTTTTACCCACCTTTCTATACACAACACTCATTTAGTTTGTTGAGGTTTGCAGCCATTCATTTATGCCCAGTTCTTGAGCTCTGGGTTTTGACTGGACCACCGCAACACCTTCATTCTCGTCTTTTTTTCAGGGAGTCTGTTGTAGATTTTCTGCTGTCTTGTTGTCCTGTTGTGTAACTCAGTTTCAGCCAAGCTTTAGCTGTCAGACAGATCGGCCTCACGTCTGACTCCTAAACACTTTTAGAGGAATTCGTGGTTGACTCAGTGACTGCAAGGAGCCCAAATCATCACCCCTCCACCTCCGTGTTTGACAGCTGGTGTGAGGTGTTTGTTCTGATCTGCTGTGTTTGGTGTTTGCTAAAGAAGGCACTGTGTATTATGGCTAAACAGCCTCGTTTTGTTCCCATCTGTCAAAAGGGCACTGCTCCAAAGGTCTTGGTTTGTTCACATGCACCTTTGCAACCCTAAGCTGTGCTTCCGTGTTCTTCTTAAGAGAGAAGAGGCTTTCTGTTGGCTTCCCTCCCAAATGAACCATACTTGCCTCTATAGCTCATTTGCCACTTAGTAACAATTAACAACAGGAGGCGGGGCTGAGTTTTCTTTTTTTAGAACTCCTCCTTTAAGGCTTTAAAGCAGAGGTGTGGATACTTTGATCTGTAGGGTTGCTGTATCACTCCTTGTTAAGTTTACCTTTGCTAATTTGTGTTTGTGCTGTGCAACTAACTAACATGGCAGCAGCACGAACGTTGACAATTCAGAATGTGGAGTTCAGAAATAAATGAGTGACATCATGGTGCGTGCCTATGCCCATCTTTGATATACAGTCTGTGTTATTTTTATGCGAGTAAAAAATAATGATGAACGCATGAATACATGTTACTTGAAAGCTTTTAGGGCTGTCTATAAGCATTTGATAAGTGTGGCTCAGATTTTCCGGTACTTACAGAAGAATTGGGCCGCTGATAGTTCCCGCAAAAGCTCTGTCATCCATCTTGGTTAAATGCTTATTCCTGTGAAGGTCGCTGGACAGGAAAGCACAGATTTAGGTTCTTTGAGACAAAGAAAACCTCCACATTTAAGTCGGACTGACAAAGGTGAGGCACGGGATAATAGTTTCTCAAGCCTCGTCACTACACATTCCTCTGTTTATTTTCTCTCGTTCTAGGGGTGAACCGCGACAGGAAAAGGTTGCTGATTCAAATTAGACAGTATAAGATTTGGTGGTACCTACTCCTCACCCTTATGCACATCTCCCTGAATCCCTTAAATCTAATAAGGATATGTGAGGGATGTGTTTGTCTTGGTCAGGCTGTGCTGGGATCAGTTCTCCCCTCAGTGCAGATCAGGTGCCAACACAAACACCCATGTGGTAAGACTCACTAGTTACCGACCAATGGCTTAATTGTGCTGTTATAAGGACCTGGGCTTGAGTGTAGGTGTTGTAAAAGAGGAGAGGGCTCCTAAATTAACATCATTAATGTCTCATATCCTGACTATGCAGGATTCTGAACCCGGGGGTGAAAAGAAGAAAACATGTTGCGACAAAGACGCAATCCTTACCTTTTCTTTTCTCTGTAACTCACAATTTATGAGGCTATTGAATATATGAGTATGAAACAGATTTCTGCAAGCCTGGGAACGTCGCTGAGTATGGCAGGAGGACACTCTTAATGCAGACTTCCTGATAGACACATTTGGAAACATATTTTCCCATGAGAACTCCCTCCTGCTAATCAAGAGCTGGGTTTCTGAGTGCATATGAGAAGGCCCACAGAGACCCAGCTGTGATCCTTTTGTAGTGCAATTTTGGGTAAGGAAATACACGTCCCAGATGTCAGAAATGGTTTAACCCCGGCAAAGTGCTGCATTATCTAATTTGAGGGGAACTAGATGGCCTATAAACTGCCTGGTTTCAGGGCCCCAGTGACAGATAGTTAACCAGATACAATAAAACAGAATTTCAAAATAGCTCTTAAAACATTGTTTTGATTATTCAGCCTGATAGTGTCTGAAAAAAAAAGTTACATTCATGGGGGGAAATGTTATTTGCATTGTTGCTGAGAGTTAACACACCTTTAGCTTCTGCTGCCTGGTAACTCGGTGCATAAGAGGTGTCATATATACAATCACAGGCGTGTTTGACTGTCTTTGTGAGGATGTTCACGGACATGAATGAATTCCCAAGTATTCAATCCCTGAGTTTAACCATCTCATCTAAGGACCAAATCTGTTTC
>VOQJ01011629.1:14214-32275 GCA_015052665.1 Apistogramma diplotaenia
TTGCCAAATTTTGTATGTGAATAATGCACAAAAAAGTTTTAAAAATGTAAGAAAAATGGTAGAATTTCACAAACTTGTGGCCACACTGCGCATTACTCCTGCTGGGTTGTGTTCCAAATCTCTTGCCCAGCCTTGTTTCATGTTATAAAAAAGCACATTTCACTCTTTCTGCTTTGACACAATCACAATACACTAGACGACAGCTTTTCAAAATAAAAAGATTCTTACAACAATGCAGCATTGAGAGCTGATGTTCAAAGCAACTTACAGGATGAAGTTCATGTCGTTAGAGTGGATGTTGCTCAAATCAGGGAAGACTGTAAGGCCAGTATTGAAAATCCCCCTGAATGACGCAGAGAAGGAAACATTAAGATTCAGAGACAACATTTAAACCACAGTACAGTAGCTACGTGCATCTTTTCCACTGTGAGCACAGGCAGAGCTGTATGCCCGGGATGACCGAATCTGGGATTACCGCTCTCAGTGACATCATACAGAGCCAAGAGTAGAAAACAACTGTCTGAAACAGAGCATTTAGAGTGTTACCTAATAGGTCCACATTAAATGTGCAGCGCTACTCTCCTCACTAACTTTCTGCTGGATTAAATCAGACGACAGTAGTAGGCGAGAAAAGATAGCTTGCATCATTTAATAAAAGCAGTCAACTTGAGGCGTCTCTGGGCTTCATAGCAGAACATAATCATTAATAAAGACATGCTGAATGTCGGCCTCCTGGGAGGAAAAATGTCTTGAATGATGTGCCCCTTGTCTTTAGAATTCATTGGAATGTACAATTTTAAAAAAAAGGCTTATTCTAAAAATACTTACAGGTACTTGAGCTCTGGGAGATGTTTAAAGGCTTCTGGGTCAATGTAGGTCAGACTTTTTGCATTTCGAATTTCACTAAAAGAACAAGCACAAAGAGGTGTCAGCTGCTGACTGTGCACTCACTCTTACAACCAAACAAATGCACAAGTAAAAGACTGACGGCCGTAATACTTCAGAAACACACACTTTTACACACTTCAGACCTGCTGACGGAACGGCGCAAGGTGCATGCCAGTGCGCAAGAGAAGGGAAACTCGGTGCAGACAGTCAGGATCGGAAGTGGAGTCCAATTAGTGTTTCATTAGTGTGTTTACTCTGGTGCGCCCTGTGCTTGTGCTGAACTCTCCTCACTGCTCTCTGAGGCCATGTGGTGCTCTGGAACATATGTCCTGGCCCTTCTTCAGACACCTGGAAAACCTCACTGAAAGTCCCCGAATGGATGAAGTTCATCTTCCCAGAGCTGTTGTGTAAAAACTTGAGGCTTATGGCAAAATATCGGAGGCCGGTTAACTAAGCGATTCCATAGTCTGTCAGACTGGCTACCAAACTCCTGAGCGGCAGCGCGTCAGTGGGATTAGGGAACCAGGTATTCCGAAGAGCAATCCTTTGAAGCTCAAGAGATCGAGCAAACATCACGGTCAGGAATTTGATTTCTCATTACTTGGATTATCTGTCGATAAAGTTTGGGTTTCTGTGGGTGGTCTTCTTTTCTTTGTTCAGCATTAGCGTCTTTGGCCGGTCACGTTAGCCGTGCAATTTAAAAAGGTTTGCGCTGTTGAACTGAGTGAAAACTAGAGGTAAGTTGACGTAGCCAAGTTAAACAGCACAATCATCGCTGAGGAAACAGGCCTGTCCTGCACATAAAAATATAGAACTCGCTGAAGAAAAAGACAAAGAAGACAAAGAAATGTGATTCTGGTCACCAGCTAAGAAAAAGTAACATTAGCATTCTTTTAGGCTGCAATCGCTCAATACTGCGCTTGTATTCTGGGTCAAAACATGCATCACAATCCTGTCTTTTGGTCCCCAGAATTGACCTCAGAGATCTTCTCCCTGTTTATCCCGAACTGAGCGATTACACGGGATACATACCCCACCCTGGCTCACCCTTTAAACTGTGCACAAGCATGGCGTGCAGTTCATGCTCTAGTCAAACAAACCGGACTTCAGGAGTCAAAAATGCTTGAACATGGTTGTGATTACACCATCTGTGTTTCTGGCTACCAGGCAAAGGTAAGATGTTTAGCTCTGTACAGATAGTAAAGAGTGTTCTCATAACAGCTACGTCCTGTGATATGCAAAGGTCTTCAGCCGCCCCTCGTTTCTTTATATTTTGCTAGGAATGTAAGAAATAGGTGCGATGATGTATTGAAAAAGTAAATATAAATGGAAACACAGTGTATGTAAGGCAAAAACTGAGCTGGTACAATTCCAGTGAGCTTCAGTGTCATTATTTGGTGTGACCAGCTTTATTCTCCAGCACGGTCTGAACTCTCTGAGGCTGCCTTTTGTGATTTCTTTAAGTAGTCTTCAGGAACAGTTCTCCGGGCTTCTTAAAGGACACTGAAAGCTTCTCTTGTGATGCTGTGTGGCATGTGAAAGGTGAGGACCCAAACGCAGGACTCAGATGTTAATAAAGAGAAAAGGAGCCTTTATTGTGGCCAAAGATACAAACTAATAAACAAGGCAGGACACAAAACTAAAGAAAATATAAAGTGAGGAAAATAGGGAACACGAGGAGCACGGAGACAAAAACGCTGCCACAAAGACGACAAGACTCTGACAAGAGACAAAGGGAAGATGGCGACAATATATACACAGGGGAATAACCAGGAAACAGGGGTGGGGAGCACATCTGAGCACACCAGGAAGTGAAACTAAACACAGAGCACAAGAGACGATGACTGCCAAAGTAAAACAGGAAACAAGCATGCACGGGACAGAGACGTGACACAACAGTGGGATCAAAACTAAATGCAAAAACACACGAGGCAAGGGACATGACACCGAGGGACGAAACAAACACTGGAACACAGAGACGCAGGGAAGCAGGAACAAACTCATAACCAAGACTCCAAACAATGAACAAACTTAGAAACATAATGGAAACAGAACCCAGGACGGTGACGCTTCTTTGGATGTTGGCTGACTTTTGTTCTGTTCTCTGTCAAGACAGCTGCTTCAATAATGTTGAGGTCAGGGCTGTGGGGGGCAATCAATGACTGATAGTGTTACACTGTGTTTTTCTATGCTTTTACCTCGTTCTTAATTCCATCAATTCTGACAAGATCTCCAAACCCAAAACACTCCCTGTTGAATCTCTCCTCACCTTCTCCATACATATTGATGACAATTTGAACCGAAAGTGTCAATTTTGGATTCATCTCTCCATCACACCCGTTGCCATTGATTTTCAGTCCACTTCTTGTGTAATGTGGTCTACCTCAGCCTGTCCTTAAAACGGCTTTCTGACAGCCGAACCTCCACTGAGACCATTTCTGATGAGGCTTTAATGAACAGTAGATGGATGAGGTGAAGGGTCAGCTGCATCGCTCAGGTCCTGTCAAGTATTTGTGGTATTTTTTCCTATTTTTTAAGGTCATTACTTTCAGATACCATTTTCTGTAGATAGACTTTTAAGCCTGCGACTTCTTCTTTTGTCCACTTTCCTCAATCTGCACCCTGCACACCATGTTTTCAGTTTACAGGTCTTTGGAAATCACCTTGTTGAAATAATAAATACTATTGAAATAAAAATACAATTTTATGCCTAACTGCAAGTAACTTAACTGCAGTACAATTTAAAAGTGGTTCTTTGCTGAGCCGTCTGTTATGTGCAGACACAACACTGGCCCTGAATTCGGTGCCATTTGGCACAGCTTTAACTAACAACCTTATTACCTGTATGTGAGCAAACACCGACATCCTTCTGTGGTTAAGAGTTAACACTTTCATAAAACTTCATGTCCCGACTGAAGCCGTATGCATTTTCACACAGTTGTAACATAGTCGTAACACAGTTTGATGTATTGTAGGAAGATTTAAAAAGAAGTTACGAATTCTTCAGACTGGTAGTTTAATTTGACGGTGGCACAAGTGAAATCTTATCCAACCTCCTCTGAATTCTTAGCTCCAGCGGCAGTCCTTGATCCACAGCTGCTGTCGGCCTCAAGCAGCCAACAGGAAGCAGAGCATTAATTTGCGTCTGACCCTGAAGGAAACCTGAGAGAGATGCTATTATCTTATGGATGGCACTACACCACACCAATCAGTGGCAAATAGGCCCCAGAGATCCAAAATACACCCCTCAGAACACACATACAACCCTCAACTAGCAGCTTGAATTATTACTTCTGTCTGTGTTTTGATATCTGGATTTCAGCAGCTAATAAGGAAAGACTGGGAGAGAACTGAGATAGAAAAGGCATCCAAATGATGGATCAAGTCATGTCAAATGAATTTCTGTCCACCTTTTTTTTAAGAGTGGAAACAAATTGGCATGCACACAAACTCCTGTGTTACAGGATTCTGTACACTGGAACAAATCATTCACACAGGCAGAAAGTCTCGCAGTAATATATGAAGTGCTGGGAGGTGTTCTGCTGGAAAGTGTGTGGTCCAACCGAGAGACTCAGCCATAAATCTCTATCCCCTAATTGAGAATAGAGTGCACCTTGCTAGACTTTTTTTCCCCCTGAGCTGCTTCAACGAGAGCTGGAGCATGAAGAAAAAGAGCAGAGTAGCCAAACACCGGCTGCTGTTTAGCCTCTCTGCTCTAACGTCTTATTAGAGAAAACTCAGTAATAACGGGCAAAATACATCCACATAATGAGTTATTTCATCGAATTGAATTGTTTATCTAATCTGCATTTAGAATTCCCACAACAGGGTTATTTCTTTAGCCTCGTGAACTGGCAAAACCGCCCTGATGAGAAGTGGCGAGAGCCGTGAAAGAGAGAAATAAGCTCCTAATGTGTTTCCCTGCTTTCATTTGCTGCTGGCAAGTTTCAAAATTAAGCAGTTTTTTCTCTCTCTCTCACGCTCTCTCAAGAGAGAGCAAATGGAACAGCTTGATCAATAAAGATCAATAAAGAGTGTGCCCTTTTCCTTTAGTTACTCACATGTGGGTGATTTTCCTCAGGCCGTAGAACGAGTGCTTCTCCAGCCTCTGCAGCATCATGTCCACAGATATATAGCTACAAGAAATAAACAAAGCTTAAACCAAATCTGTTGGACAAATTGTCTGTTTGATATAAACATAACGACCTTTCTGTAGCGTGCTACTTTAAAGAATTAAGGTACTGTGGCAGAGTGACGGGGGAAACGTAAGACGTGTTTTCACAAATGAGTTTGTGCTTCTAAAAATGATCCTAAAGCCCGAAAGTCTTTCCTGAATTTATGAGTCCACCTTGTTTAAAGCTGCCAGAGTCGTGGGTAATTTTACAGGTATGCAGCTCACATATACATTACTTAGTCATCGGTTACTCAGCTGCATGCTCGGAAAATAAGCCGTGGACTTGGCACCGAATTCATCTTAAAAATCACTTACTTAAAAATACTGAACATACTCCACCTTCTTCACGGTTATTGTGAGTCACTTGATAAAACACACCTCTACGTATCTGAGAATATAATTAACCGTCTATTGATTTTCTGTCCTCGTGTCTGTCCACTCAGAATCTGTGGAAATGCTGGCAGTGTGCGCTTTTGCGTGGTCCGGGCTTATAGAAAAGCTCTCCTCCGCACATCCGTCTCCCTTTATGCATGACTTGGACACAGATATGGAACTCACACGGCCGAGGATCAAGACTCAAGTGTATATTTTACCTCCACACAAAGACCTCTACATCCAAAAGCCTCTGCTGGAATACCTAGGCAATGTCCAAGCACTGCTGTGGTTGAGGGACCAACATTCCTATTGCAGGAACGCATGAGCTCTTCCAGCTGTGATTAGAAGCCAGCGGTGATACTAAACAGAGAGGATGTCGTCTGCTTGGGTGCGAGACAGAAGGGAAAGGGGGTGGCACTCACATTCTCGAGATGTTGACCATGTTGGCGAAGGCGTCCGCTGGCACAGACGGCAGACGGGTCTCAAAAAGCCACCTGGTTAAAAAAAGCAACAACAAATTCACATTGTACAAGTGACTTATTAAAGGTGTTTCATGTGGTAAAAGTCAGCCTTTCCCTCCTTTTTCTAGTTTTAGCGCATAGATAACATCATAATATACACGAAAGGGTAGCCATCTTCTATCCCTCTCTATTACATCTTCAGTAAGCAGTGAAGTCAAGAATATATTTCCCAAAACGTCAGTTTCATTGCATATGATGACATAACGACAAACTATTTTTTGTCTTTTTTTTTAAATTGCAAGACAGAAGGAAAGAGTTCAGGTGAAATGAAGCCCAAACACCAATGAGTGTGCAGAAGAAAAAAACAAGAAGATGAAAGCGTTCTCTGAAGATAATGGGGAAACAGATCCCCCCCTGAAGCAACAGAGAAGCAAACAAGGACATGAATGTGAGCTGGCAACCAAATCAAACAATGTCTGGGTGTGTTTATGATGTTTGAGAAAGAGTAATGTGTGAGACATTAGGATTCAGGAGATTTAATGGCTTTGTTGTCTGAGGGAGGAGAAAACAGGTGGAAAGTTCTTAGAAAAGAAAAGGCCGAGCTTGCGAAGCAGGGAAAGTTGGTAAAGTGTGTGATTCACATGGAAAAATAGGCCACATTGTAAGAAGAGCCAACACTTATACTGTGGTTGTGTTATGGAGGAAACAATGGAATCTGCTCCACTTTAGCCACTAATCAAGCTTTTATTATTATTATTCATTTTCTGTAAAAGAGACAATCTATTTAAATGAACTTAAAGCACTAAAAGAAAACATTGTCATTAACAATAATATATTTAATAATATTAAAATGAAAAATCAGAGGGAAACCTCTTGAAGCATCCATGGGGAAACAGCTGGCATGGCTCTATTTAAAGGTTAATGCATGGCTGCCCATCCACAGCAAAGTGCTCAGGCTGGTGTTGCAGCAGAAACAGTCATGAAAAAGCTGTGTTGCTGTGCGTAGATGTTAGATGTCCTGTGTTTTAGTTGCCGTCAGCACAACTTTGAAACTAACGTAGTCCAACAGGAAGAATTTTTCCTGACTGCAGCACTTATCTTTTTGAGACTCCACAGAAGGGAAGTGTCACCCGGGCACCCACGAAAATGGCAAATGTACCTCAACAAGTAGATTTATTGAGAAAGTATTCTTAAAAAATACTTCAAGCAATGATCTCGGGTATAAGTGGTCACCCCCTGGTGCTGGCAAATTTATGGCTTAGAGACCAACTGGCAACCACCTAGAGACCAGTCAGCAACCACCTGGCAAGCCAAAACCCTTGCGACCTCCAGTAATCACTATTTCTTAATGATGTGTATATGTATATAAAAAAACTAGAAACCTGCAGATGTTATATCTACATATCTAGCTGGAAACACTCATTAGAAATACATACTCAGGTTTGATTCTACAGCCTGACATACGTGGCACATTTGAACATTTATGGCGTATTTACAACATTTATAATTATCAGAGAAAGTTGAGTTATTTTTTGTCCTTATCAGTTTTGCAGTACGTATAGACAGCATTAAGAAATGTGCCACATCCAATATGGCGGACGCATTGACGTGTCAGAGCATCAGGCCAACCACTCAGCGCAGCGTCTCTGAATATATGTCTATGCTGTGAACAACATAGCAGCAGGGGAACAAAGAGGAGGGCGGAGAGAAGACAGGCTATTATAGGTGTGGGAGCATTTCACAGAAAACAAATATAACGTTTAATTATTTTTAATATGCATTGTTTATTTGATATTGATCGATGGTCACAATGTTAAAAATAGATCTGAAAAGTTTCAAACTTTGGCCTGGACAGGTGAGGTAAGACTGAAATAATCGATGACTAAATGAAAAAATTGAAAAAATAATTGATAGATTTGTTGACTACCAAAATAATTATTAGTTACTAGTGTGATGTAATGCGATGTGTGTTGACATGTACTCCTAGATGAAATATGTTAACTTTAGAAAGTGCAGTCCAGCCGTTTTGACACAATTAACCAAACTGGCTACTTCATAGCAGATAAATGAGTGAACGTAATCAATAACAATAAGGAATCACCATCACGGGAACTCTAACCTCTACCTTGCAAATGAAAATGCTCGATTTCTTTGCTTGCTAGAGATTTCATTGTGGTGGACTTAGGAATCATAACATAATAATAGAGGAAAGGGATTAAGATGGTATCCACATGTGTTGCTGTCATGTTATATTCCAGCCTCATAAGATGCACATGCAGAGTTTGTTCTACCACATCCTGCCTCAACTAGCAACATTGTACGTGTCCATTTGGGGAAAAGAACATGACTCGGCCACCTTTGGTTCATCACGGGAACAAAAGACTAATTCAGAGGCCGAGATTTGGCCGATGAGTCTGAGTCACGCTTGCACGTGGAGGGGGGTCGTCAGTCAGCAGACACGGGAGCACGGCACTCTGCACACGCTCAGACAAACTCAAACAAACAGAGGGACACAGAGCAGACCCTGACACCAAACACCGCAGGCAGAACCACACAGTTTCACCACCACACTCCAACCTAAATAACCAGCATGCATTTTCCCTCACGAGTGCAGGGAGAAGACCGATGAGGGCATCTTGTAGAGCTTAAGGAGAAAATTACTGCCTCAATTTGTCATTTCGGATAGAAAACCTAGAAAACAAACAGGCTGGGAATTGACTTTGAAGTGGGGAGAGGCCACGTAATTCACAGTAGTGTCAGCACTCGATTGACAACATAGCTGTGTTTACTATGAGCTCGGTCTCATTTTGATTTTAATTATGTGCGGTAGCAGAGAGGGCCCGTTACATATTGTGCTACAAAACCTGCACTTTCTCCAAATGGAATCAGTCACAGAAAAGGTCTATGAACAGGCAGGAGTATCCACTGCAGACTTACTTTCTGACATTTACTTGTTCAGTCATGTCATGTAACGGACAAGGAGAGAACAGATAAGAAAGTGGTTTGTTTTCTCATAAACACCTGCAGAAATGAATGCAACAGCAACCATTTCCATCACACAGTCCATTGGTAGAAATGAATAGCTGGGAAATGGTCAGTGTTTCCATCTCATCACATTCAATATGCCGCTTCCTTTTCTTCTGTAACATTAATCACAGTGCTCATCTGTAACCGTTCAGGCATTAGGATTTCACTCTTAGGGCTGTTTTATTAAGGGTTGACTTATCACATGTTTTAAAAGAGGTTTCTGAAGAACTGGAACTACTGTGTTTCCCTTGAAGTGTTTGTTCCCTCTTAATTATTCTCAAATGGAACTCTCTGGGTGTTTGAAAAATGTGCTGTAAAAGGTAAATATTGTATTTGAATGCAGCGTCCAGGCGCAGGCGGGTGTCACGCTAGGCAGACTTCTCAGCGTGCCTGTGCTTTTCCTTTCCACCTCTCCGACTGCCGATGACACATGGAGTAACCTCCACACACAAAGGACTCCAAACTCCAAGTATCCACATGTGCACTCTCACACAGAGACAGGCTCAGATGTCTGCTTTGAATTGCCGTTTTGTTTTGTGAGAACTTTTACACATTTTCCTGCACAAAACAATTTTTTAACCAAATTCTTATGCTAATGGATAAATTAGTACAGAGGTTTCAATGCCTTTGGCCCCAATAGAACTTTTTTTAAATAAATGTCTGTAACACATTTCACAGCTCACATCTTCACAAATGTCTATAAAAGAAAGTTTGAAAAGTCAGTAATTCACTGAATCACTTTCTGGCAAAGTTAGACGAGGAGATCGTGGGCTAGCAACTCGGACTTAGCGCTGTACTGTGATGCCACGTTCTGCAAACCAGCAGATGAAAACTTCATTAGTTACAACTTCATAAGAAAATATAAATAATAATAAATGTGATTTTTTTTTGTACAAACGACACAAAAAACTGTCCTTTGCCTTTTTTTAAGCTAAGCTAAGGTAGCTGTGTTCTTGCTGTTGCCTTCTGTAAAATGACAGTGATAACGAGTGGCATTTAGCTCTTTTGTACCTCAAAAAGCATGAATTATCATTCTTTTTTGAAAAACCGCATATTGTGTGTGCTTTGGGTTGAATTTTGACCCTACAATTATTACAAATGTCAATAGGTGCCGACTATCCCAAGGCTATATCGTGGTATAATGCTAACATGGGAATAAAACTATATTCGTCCAGTTTCTGGAATTTTATCACGACAACAGAAACCCAAAAGGTGAAAGACATCTCTGGCTGAAGCCATGAAACGGAAGGCCAAAATAAACTCGTTGGAGTTGCAAGAACTGGACACCATTGGCCCGACCATGGCAGTGGGGGCTTTCATTCCTCTGTGTGTGTGTACAGGCTACAGCAAAATCAAACTCTATCACGCCTCATCTGCCAGAACATCCCGCTCAATACTCGGGTCTATTTTGGGCTTATTTGGCAGATATTTTTATCAGGAGGGTTGACGGTGCTAGGTGGCATGCTTTCATGTCTTTTTATCCTCTTGCTGGGTAAACTTTGACCAGGAATGTGAGGAACATTGAGGACACCGAGACACGTGGACATATGAATTGAAGCAGTGATGAGGAGATAATTTTATGTGATGGGTGCTGTTGAAGGCAATGCAAAGTGTTTGGAATTTTGGGATGGAGGGACGCTCCAGTAACTGTAAGGGAGGAACGGGGATTACCACAGCACAGCGCTGAGCCTTCTCCTTAGCTTTGGTGAAACTACATCAGGGAGTTTTTGGAATTAACCAAACCGTAATTTGGAAATCTCACCTATTACTTTATAGTTTATTAGAAAATGTCTATTTTACAAGTCCACCATAAAGGGATAGCAGCTCCGAGAAGGTGTACCTACAACATGCTAACAGGGCCATTCTAACAATAGCAATGGGTGCTAGAATTAGAATGAAGTCTAAAGTATGCTAAAGATAAGGCAGATAAAAATCATATTTATGTAGCAAGTGCTGGAAAAAACATACATTTTGATATTCATGTTGATGATGGCAGATACGAGCACTTGTATTAAAAGCAGAAACTACATTAGTGTTGCTGAATTTTAGCCAAGTGTGAAAAAATGACTAATTAGCTACAGTAACTACATAAGTCTTGCAAAGTTCATGTACAAACATTTAGTTAACTAATTTTTAATGTGTATGTATATAAACTGCATGTACAGAATCATCTGTAAAATTAAAATTGTAAAGGTTTGCTGACTATACCCAAAAACAAGGTTTCAAAAAGCTTTTGTCCCTCTGAAGTTATACTTCTCCCACTGTCTTTGAGTGTCATGTTTCTCTGCTGATGTCTCTCTCACAGTATTTTAAAAAAATCTAGCTTAGTTATTTCCAGGACAGCGTCGCTAAAATGTCCAATTTATACAATCAAACATTACTGTCTGATTTGTGTGCTGATTGAAATGGAAATACCCTTTCTGATGCTTCCAGTGTTTCCACATCTGCGATGGAGTCCGTCTGAGGGGCATGTGTTTCCATCAGTCAAGGCCATCGCGAACGGGTCGCTCCCTGTTGCATAATTTTCACCCTCTACTTAAGCAGTTTGGGAAGTGTAAAAGCCCTCCTACATTTTTCAGAGCTGATCCTGACATATTACATCATTGGCTCCCAGGACAGATTTTGTTGGGGTCTCCGATAACAAGATGATTATCGTACTTTTGGTTTAATTTTTTTCTTAATTTTTCATTTTTTTAAAAAACACCCCATGGTTAGAAGGAGCCTTCCTCTCCACTGGGACTGACAAGGTTATCCATGTCCTAAATTTGTAATGTAGTCGGCACATGATTGCAAGAAACTATAAAGTGTTTCGTATGACTTTGCTTTTCTTCTTTTCCCTCTCTTATACAGTTCTTAGAGTTCAATAAACTGGGATTTTATCAGACAAAGATTTTTAAGGATGTCCCACTGGGCTCTGAGAAAATGTTGTGGGTAGATTCTACTGTTGTTTCCCATTTTTAGACTAGACAAGCTTGTGAAAAAGAAAATTTATAGTAAAAATAATGATTAGTTGCAGCCTTAGCTTGCAGTAATGCACTTTGCCGCTGGTATAAAAAAACCAACTGTCTTTGCAAAGTGAAAACAAGTGGATGGACTCTGGCTTTTAATGGTATTCCTGTTATTGATGATGGTATCGTCAAAAACAGTATAGCACAATTAACCGATACATGCTAAAATCATTACAAAGGTCAAAGTGAGCAAATTTACATGAGAAAATTTGAGCTTGTTATCCATCTACAGTACATTATGAAGTGCAGGATTATAAAGAGTTGATAATCGGCACGATCAACATCCCATTTCCTGCAGCTGTCTCATGTCAGCAGGGTATTTGTGCAGTCATCTCACATACAGGACGCTGACCCTGAATAGTGTCAGTACCTCAGTGTTGTGGATTATTTGTTTCTCTATCTCTGATCTTGAAATGTCATACAGCTAATTGACTTAGAGCACGCTGACTTAAAAATAAAATAAACTATGGATAAAGGCACACAAATCCATCCATCGGTGCAGATGTGATTATTGTAAGACAGAAGTGTAATATATATATATATATATATATACACAAATTATTTTTACATTAAAATTAAGTGAGCACTAAATTGAATATAAAGCCAAGACGTTTTCACTTATATTTTGCACTGTACTTTATAGTACTTTAATATAATTTCAGATTATAAAGGTGGCTCAATTGAGTCTTTTTGAACAAAACATACTTGAATCTGTTTTTTATGCAGTCATATTATTTAACTATTCATCTCGTAACTGTGAAATGCATCTCTATGAAAAATCAAACTGTCAGAACTTCAGTGTTCTTTTAATATGCTATAAGATTTTACACAAAAAAAGTAAAGAAAAAAAGAAACCAAATATAAGTTACACTGACAACTGTGGATCAGAGCAATGCTAAAAGTGACAAAAATGATACCTTAAAAATGAAAGAATATCTACTTAACAGCACAGACAGTCTCAGGATCCCCTGGGTGCACTTTGGAATATTCATGCTATTATAATGATTTTTCCTCGGGGTTAGGAGCACTTTACATTCACGGTGCGTGGAAGAAAAAAAACACAGCAGGATTACTTTTACAGACGCGTTTTGAACGCCTACTTACAGCGTCTCCGTGCTCGCTGGGAACCTGGGGAGAATATCAATGTCAAAGCAGGAGATAGTGAGAGTCTTCCACTCGGAGCACTCGCACACGGCGGGGCAGGAGTCACGCTCCCATGAGGCGCTGATAGGGAGAGTGACGAGCGTAAACAACGCGCACGTTATCACCTGCATGCTGGAGCGCTGCGTCTGCACCCTGTTGCTGGTAATCTTCCTGCTGACCACAGCCACAAAGACTTCTATCAGTCTGACTCAAGTTGTCCCTAATAGCCTGAGCTGCTGTTTGTCTTTATGATGAATAATCCTTAGGGTGAGCCGGTGGAGCTCTACTGGAGTGTTGTGCTCAGTTTGCTTTACCGGGTCACAGGAGTGCCTGTGAAGGTGGGGATGCTGTAGGACGGGCAGCTGCGGCTCTGTGGTGGGTTTGGAGGTGGTCTTCAGCAGGAGGGGAGGGTGAAACTCTTGAGACATTCTGGTGTTAGAGCAGAATGTAATCCACTCTCTTTCTTGAGTAGGATTTGTATGAGTTTATTTTTAGGTAAACCACACTTTTAAATTATTCGTTATAATTAATTTATAAACACACTATACTATTGTTTTAGCTATGTAATAATAATAATAAAATAATACAAAAAATAATAATTTATTATTATTAGTTTTAATAATATTCGTTAACTACCTTATTGTTTTCAATATGCATATGGACATCATTTTATTTTTTTCCTTTTCTTGAGAGCGGCAGTACTGGCGCAAAAAGCACTCCTTTGGACAATGTAGTTCACAAATAAAAAATTCCCACGCTGCTCCATGATGGGGAGCCTACATTTCCCGGCGTTCCTCAGAGCTCCGGTGGACCGTTGTTTTCTTGCTCAGACGCGGCTAGTTCAAGTTGCCCCAGCACGGTGGAGCTGGTGGTTGTTCTTTTCATAGATATCTCCCGCAAAGCGAACATTTAACCTCTCCCGTGTAACGTGCATCTGACGACAACTCGTATCCCCTCTGATTCTGTTTTGCATTTTTAAAATTTTATTATAATGATCTCGCAAGGTTAAATTGATTGGCTAATGTTTAGTTAGCTAGCTAGCTAGCGTTTACAGGAGTACCAACTTGTTGCTAGCCAGGAGGAGCATCACCCACAACAATGCCGGGACGCCTGGGACGCTGCTGTTTTCCTTGTCAGATATCTGAGTTTCCTTACGTGAAGTCAAAATAATGGTGACACAACTCCCACGTTTGAGTGCCGTTACGGAGTTACTAGTTGCAATAATAAAAAAAAAGTTAACAGGCACCCCAATTTTTTATGTTAATCTGATTAACGTTACAATTAACAGCGTTTTCCACCGACGAAACAAGTGCTGGTTCCTACTTTACGCAGTTAGCCGTTTATGGTGTCTGTTCCCGGTGTCAAAACTATGGACACATCCAGCGACTCTGACTCATACGACAGGACGCGGGGCCACCGGTCTCGGGGGCGTGAAGCACACCGCAGAAGTGGCCGGGAGAGAGCCAGTGAGAGCGGAGGCGATGGGCGAACCGCAGACATCTCCGATAAAATAAGCACTCTTGCAAACACCTTACAGGTATTTTGCTCTGATCTGCGTCATGGGAATAATATTTCAAATATTTCTGTTAGGTTTTGTTAATATGTTTAAAACTTTCAGGGCATCCAAAAACATGTCACTCATGTTTGGACTTTTCATGGACTCTTAAGAATATATCAGCTGTTATGGAGGCTGAGTGAAAATAAGGTCATGAGTCTGTGCAGCTGCTGACTGAAACCACAACACTGTGTGTTTGGGTGTCGTGGGAATAATCAAGCCCACCATAAAAGACTCGTTTTCATCTTTCAGAAGTGAAAAAGCCCCACTCATGTAACTGCTAACTGAAAGTCTGTTTCTGGCAGGACACCAGCAGGAACCTGACCAAAGTAGACAGGATGCTGGGTCAGTACAGGGAGCACACAGATGATCAGGCTGAAGCTGTGGCACTGGTGAGAATCATGTTCTCTTAGCTGTTACTTTACATCCAACATATGCCTTCTTTAAAGATTTTTTTTAAAATAAATGAATGTAACTGTAGAACTGGAAAACGTGTTGATAATCACCTAAGCAATTTAGTTGAGCTTGAAGAACCATTATATTAAAGCATCTTTTACCTTATTGTTTGTGGGTATACTGTGATGTTATTTAGGATATAACTGTAAAACAATCTCTCTCTATGCTTATTTGTACTTTTGTTCTGCATTAGCTTAGGGAGAACCTAGAGGAGTCAATCAGTCAGCTGCAGACACAGAGGCGGGGCCTATCCAATGGGGTTCAGAGTTCCTCGGCCTCTACCCTGCATACCAGCGACCTGGAAGCTTTCTCAGGATCAGGTATAAAGAAAAAATATATTAAAGCTGCAAGTGGCACAGTGGTGCAGTCGAACCCTGGAGCGAGCAATAGAGCCCTGGTGCATTCGAGCAGCGCTGTGCTCAGATGTTGCCGCGATCAGGAGTGGCATGGACTCACTCAGGTTAGCTCAGTTGGCTGCTCGGATGTTGTTATTCAGCCGGCGAACGTCTGCTCCGTCCAGTAGATGGCGTCGGCGAGTGCCCACTAATTACGTGTCACAATGCTGTACATACTGCCTGCGCCCATCATTGAAAATTTAACGTTCATAGGAGGACCATTATCGGTCTCATTCTGATTTCCTCTGTCCACTAGGTGGCGTTATATGTGTTATGTTGATTCATACAGTAGATATGTTCTCACACGCTCATGAACCATGTGAAGTTTGGGACATATTGGCCAATGTATAGTTGAGATATGGCAATTTGGAGTCCTGTAGGGAGTGATGGGAATCCCAAAATCATAGGGTTGCTATGCAACACCATTTCCAAATAGGCCGAACCCCCTAGGAGGAGTTCATTCAAATGCAAGGCCTGAAAATGGTGAAAAATAGCCGAAAACTCACACCTAAAATTCAAAATAGCCGACTTCCTGTTGAGTTTTGGACTTGGCTCCAAGAGACTTTTACATGTTACATGTGCTTCCACGACTGCAGATACACAGAAGAAGCATAGCCTTTGGCTGATGTTATGAAATTTTCTGGGGCTTGAAAGTGAAAAAAGCCCAGATTCAGAGGGTTGCTACGACAACACTGTTTCATTTTATATAAAACCTTTAATAACTTTTGATGGCCTACTTGTCTAGACTATGTTCAGGTATTTTGGTTCCTGTTGCCACTAGGTGGTGCTTTAACTTTTACGGACTGTATGCATTTCAATGTCTTCAGCGCAGAGGCCTTATTAATTCACGGAGGTTTGGTGCAGATTGAGCAATGTGGCTCTGAGTTACAGCTATTTTTGTCTTCATGGTGAAACATCACATTTCACCACGCTGTCGGGGTCACGCCCTTTGGCGAAAACTCACAGTATTGAAAACCATGTAAGAACAACTCCTTAAGGCTTTCCTGGTGAAACGGGAGATTTAGACTGAGCAAATTTGAAGTTAATAGCACCTAAAACATAGGAGTAATTAGACAAAACGTAAGGGGTGCAAATCACTGGATGACCTTTGCCCAAAACCATTAAAATACTTAAATTTTCACCAGGTATGATGCATGTTAAAGCCCCCTAAAAGCTAAATCATTTGCCTGAATAATAATAATAAATGGAGCAGATACAATAGGGCCCTAAAAACAATCAAACTACTCATCAAGTTTTTGTTTGCCACATTTTTTCAGCATGTGCAAGAGTGTTGTCTTTTGCTAAATATTAATATTGTGATCAAAGCAAACCTTATAAATTGTGCATTTGTGATTTCAGAAGGCCAGCGTTTCCACCCCACTTCTCCACTTAAGGACTACACAAGCCCTCCAAGAAGATCGAGGTCTCAGTCTGCTAGTGTTCGTTTCAAGGAAACCGGCCTGGCAGGAGGCAGTGTAAGGAACAACAGACCAGCTACCTGTCAGTCACTCTTGTTTCTTTATGTACTTTCAGCTGTTTACCACAAGAGGGCACATTAGGTCACTCTGTAGTCCAAAAAAATGACCTCATTTTCCTAATCACTTTTCCTTGACCACAGTAGAAAATGTCATGAGATCGAGGAAAGGTATGAAGGAGAACTGAGAAGCACCTGAAAAAAGGAGCATGGTGTGCTCTAGACCTCTAAACAATGTGATGGCTGCATTTTTAAAACAACAACATCCAGACAGTGAACTAGAAAATGTCATCTTACTTCTTCCCATTCGTGCAGTACAAATACAGGAACTCATCCATCTGTTTTCTAGAGTTCAGGGTTGTGTGGAGGCTGGAGCCTGTCCCAGCTGCCGTAGGGCGAGAGGCTCGCACAGGTCGCCAGTCTGTCGCGGGGCGAATACAAAGAAACGCCAGTGAAAAATATCACATCGTTACAGATGTTGGAATTTTAAAGAAAAACAAAGTTCTAGCCTATAAAAATAAATAAATCGAACTTAATCTGTGTCCCCAAACCAACACGCTGTTGGATCTTCTCAGTGAACAGCAGCAACCATCTACATGTAGCGCCATAAATACGAATTTTGTTCTGCCACCTTTGGCCTCGTGTGGTTTCATTCACGTGGGATTTTTCCCTTTCATATCTCCGTAGCATGTTTTCCATTTCTCTCTCCCAGATTCACACTCTGCACCGATCCTTGAGGGATCTGCGTTGTGACCAGCAGCGACTGTCTGATGACCTGGACAGAGAAATCCTCAAGAGGAACAGGTGCCTCAAGTCTGAACATAAAAGCTCGTGTTCACCTCTTAACACATTGGATTCATAATTGAATTTAACAGTTATTGTTTTTATGTTACCGCAAAAGTCATTTTATAGCCAAATCTCCAATAATAGTTTGTTGTTGTCAAGTAGCATAATTAAACCATTAGCCAAAGCAACATTGCACCAGCACTGTTGGTAGTTTCTCTTTGCCAAATTAGAAAAAGCTTGTTAAGTCACTCAGCAGTGAGATCTCACATGTGCATACTAAATATGTTTATTTTCATTTGTATTTTATTTAATTGCATTG
>VOQJ01011630.1:0-10083 GCA_015052665.1 Apistogramma diplotaenia
GCTCTGCTCGACGACTGCAGTGTTGGACATTTTCAGGTGCAGGTGGCGTACACTAGGCAGCTCCGAGCCGTTTGGGTTCTAATCCGGCTGAGCTCAAATCGACACGAAGAGCCTGAGATGGAGAACGAGACGATCGGGAGCGAGCAGCCTCTGCTGAGACCGGGTCAGTTACAAAAGATGACTGGTGGCTCTGAGGTATAAAGGAGACTTCATCTCGTTTGTTAAAGTAAACATTCACACACTATTTCTGCCAGACTTTGGACTGCACGTGTTGCATTTTGTGTTTTTTCTGTTTTTTAAAGTAGAGCCCTCATCATAATCATATTTAATAGAAACATTCTTTATTTATAGCCTACTGCATAATGGAATTTAAGAAGGAAAATCTGAGGATAAGCTACATTTCTAACTTTTATTATTACGTCTGATGATGATTACATGTGATGGTCTGTTTTTTTAATTCCAACATGAAACTGATTAAAACAGATGAAAATATAATTTTAAGCAATAAAAACCAAACCTGTTTCTTCATATTAAAAAATACTAATAAATGGCAGATCCAGGTTCCTACCCTCACCTTGCAGTCACAGAGAGACCGACGCAGGGTGTCTGTGGGTGAGGGACTCGTCCAGCTCAGAGTAAAGGAGTCATTCAAAGTGTTTCAGGTACTCGTATAGAATGCTTTATGTACGCCTCCCAGGTGAAGTGTTTCAGGTGTGGGACAGACCCACGACACAATGCTGGATATTACGTGGGTCCTTCAGGAAAGCCGAAAAGAGGAAAGTCTGCTAACGGGCCTGGATAACGGGCAGAGAGCTGGTGAATGAATGGATGTAGCAGAACTTGCCAATGTTCTGTGTTGCTCGTCCAGGTAGAGTCCGTCCTGTCAAATACAGGTGATACTGTCACTCCAGGCAGGTGGTCAGCATAAACAGACCACTGGTTTTCCTGCTCACACACACATTATGTGATTAAAATGCAAAAAAAGAAAGAAAGAAAAGAAAAAGAACACTGGTTTGGTATCCAGGACGAAGAAACCTAGGAAATAAGAGTACTGAGTGTGCCTGCAAAATGTGCCTACGGTGCTGCTGTTTGGGAAGCTCCTCCCCCTACATTTCTGCACCTCCTCGTTTTTCCACAAGAGGGCAGCAGAGATAAAGGAAAAGAATAGAAAGCATGTGGAAAAGGACTCTGTAGGCTTTGAAAAGTTTCACAAGTGGCATCATTTGACTTGTATACATCGGGATACCCCATGCTAGGCATGGGGTGGTTCTCCGTGGGGTTTTGTGTGGAATCTGTTATTGGATGACTCAATCAATGTCCGATGGGTCACTTCAGCCTTCATAGGCTTTGGCCACAGGTGAGCAGCTGGTGATATGCCAAATTCAAGTTGCAGACTCACCAGATTGCAAAACATTTTCCTAGGGGTCAAGGACGAGCCCGCTTATGTTTTAATGCCAGCTAGTGGATGTTACGACTTCCACTGCAAACACTGATATGAGAGAAGTAGAGCTGCTTTAAGGAAAACTCCGATAAAGAGATAAGAAGGGAGAAAAGACAGTAATCCAGCAGTTTGGAAACGCAGCTTTGCAAAAGTGTTCAGTTTAAAAAAACTAACACAGCCCGATAAGTCTGAAGCAGAATCAAAGTGCGAAATACAGACATGTCCTAATAGTAACCTGTAGGTTCGTTAATGGAGAACTGCGTGAGCTTCTGGAGTTAAATACAGGCCCTCGTTTTCAGGCGGCTTTGCTCTAAATCTGTGCACTTCCTCCTTTCTAAGTTGCCCCAAATAATGAAAGTGGACGTGAGATCCCCAGCGTGCTGCTGCCCTCGTTGGCTGCCGGTGCAGCGGCGCTGCTTCTGTGTATTTTTGGCCGTTGGAGCTAATCATACTGCGGTGTGCAGGTCCTGTCAGTCCAGCTGAGTCAAGCCGACCCAGAACAGCTAGGTTATTACCGGAAGCAAAGCACGGTGCCATCAAAATATGACCATCAAAGGCTAGGAATGAATGGAGCCCAGTAACCATGGAAATGACTAGAAATGAATGATGAACAAATGGTATATAATTCTTGAACTAATAACCCTCTCTACCGTTTTGTCGTGAATTTGTCTTTGTGTTTAGCTCAAGAGACGAGTCTGCAAAACCTTCCACGAGAATAGTTTTCATTTTAATAGTTGGATTAGAGTCTTTGAGGAATCGATCAGTGTAACTAGTTATTAATCTTTGAGAAATGCTGTTGCTCTGGCTGCAGTATGACGTCTTGAACTGTGTTAGCAAAGTGTCGGATGTAAAAACTTAATGTTTGCACTTCGGTGCTTAAATTGAATTCCCCGTCGTGATCCTGAACTGACGCTTTTATTTTGAGCGCTCCCACCGGAAGCTCCGTCGATGGCCGTGTGTGGCTTTAGAGCGGCTTGTTTGCCCACAGACTCCCAGCGATACGGGAGCAGCAACTGGTTCGTCCGTCTCACCGGTGCTGCTGCTGCTACGGTACCTGCTACCTGCTACAGCCGGGGGAGGACCGGCTCACCGACGCGTCTGACGACTGATTTCCGTGGAATAACGCGGCACCGAGCTGCTTTCACGCATTTCTGCAGGCTTTGGTACTTGGAGAGCACAGCGTCTTCGCCAATGGCAAGTCCGGTTGCAGACATAGGACAGTCTCATCAGCATCACCCTGTGAACGAGTCAGCCGCGCAGTCCGCGTTCCTGGAGGCGCAGAAATGGATAGAGGTGAGTCACGAGGTGCCAGCGGCGAGCCCGAGGGCTGTGTCACCTCCCCAGCTGCACTCCGCTTCCCTTTCACGCAGGTGTTTTGTTGTCATCGCGTGGCCTTAGTTACTGGTTGTAGCTCGTACCTGCAGCGTCTGCGCCCTGATTTTATTGCTTCGTCACCTGTTGAAAGGTGGCGATAATTTGACTCGGACCCTTAAAACAAATTGTCATCGTGTCCCCACAAAGTCCCCGCGGTGGCTTCGGGTTTGATATTCATATGGTTTAATATTATTTTAGGCATCTGCAATACATTTCTGTGCTTTTTGGTGTGAGAGACGGAGTTAAGAATATTGTCCTCAAAATAAAAAGTTGCATTTTTAACCTCTGTTGACGAGTCCCAACTACGGCACGGTGGCATTTCCCCAGCAGACCTTCCTAAATGTTGCAGTTGTTTTTGGTTGGTGTACAGTAGCCGTGGCTGCTGTGGGGCCTGCTGCGTGTTTGGCTGCAAACAATGAATGCATCATGTGGAATGGATTTTTGCCTCATTGCGAGCCCGGTGAACAATAATGGCACAAACGAGGTTTTGTTCTCCCAGAATTTCAATCACGACGCTCGCCTGGTGCCCGCGATGCGTTTGACTTTGTCATCCTGCAGTGAGGTGTCCTCCTGCCATCCTTCACAACGCCGACTGGCTGGTTACACTCTGTAACAAGCAAGTCTCATTATACTCTTTATTTTGTCAAAGAAAAAATGTCCGTTATTCCTATCAAACTTTGCTTTTGTGGATTTTATGTTATTTTTTTCATTTTAATAGAACATTTTTACCATTTTATAGGTAATTTCTGAAGAGAAAATGGCTTGAAAAAAATTAGAACACTGGTAACTCTCCTTATATGGTAAACCATGTTACAAATGTATGAAGAAAAGTTTTTGGGCTCATGTTTACATGTATAGAAGTAGGAAAACCTACTGTTACATGCATGTTGGTGGAGTGCAGGTGACCGTTTCCATGAAGGGATAAAGTTTGAGTCAGGGTAGCAGGGGTGTAGACTGGGATTACAGGGCCTTCATACAGAACCCCCCTGCCTGCCCCCCCCCCCGAAAAAAAAGGAGTTTCTTACACAATTTTTACTTATTACTATGTATAGATCCTTTGAGTGCTTCTTACATCATTTAGATGACTACACTTTAATCAGTGCTCCCCTCTTTTAAAGGTTATTTTTAAAAAATCAAGACAAACTTCTAACATTTTTTGACCATAGTGTCTTTGATTCTGCTGTTTGGAAGTTAATATTATTTGATTTCTTTTCTTTTCTGAGGTGATATTTCTTTTCTGCTTTTACTGACACGAGAATGTTCATGTCCTGAGTAATCTGTCTGATTTTAATCTGTGACAAACTAAACAACTTAATGTGCTTTAATGTTTTCACATTTGATATGAAACTGAGTCTGATTCATTGTAGCTTTCTTGTCCATTTAGAACCAGGATGATGTGACACATACTGACAGTTTCAGCGCATCAACATGGAATCAGTTATTAGTTTGAAGGAGGACTGTTTTGGTGGACCGGTTCCACTTGTGCCAGTGTTGGTTATGTGATTTGTAATTTTTTTTTTCTTTTTTTAAACACATTTTTCTGAAGAGCATCTGTGTTTTTGGAATATGATCACATCGGCTTCTGTAGGCACCTTTGGTCCACTGTTGCTCTTACTGCCAGTAGCAGGTTTAAATATCAGATGAACATGTTTACTGAACAATTCAGTAATAATATTTCTTATAATAAATAGGAGATAGTATAAAGGGATACATCCCTTTTTTTTAGCACTTCTGCCCACTTTGGAGTTTTAATACACTGACTAACCTGCATATGTCATTAACTTCATTATAAGTGTCAGGTGCCACTACAGGCCTATTTAGTGGCTCTGAACTCCTTGGTGGCCCATATCACATCTTTAAAAAGCCACTACTGATCTAGAATTTCTGAGGCAGATCAGGGCTGAGAGCTGAAAAGGTGGGACTGAACTGACACGGCTCCTGTGGGACTGATTATCCACACACACCTGTGACGGTCCTTAAGTAACCCGAGGGAACCAGAGACAGGTCACCGGCTCCAGGTTAACACAGCAATACAAAACCTCAGTCCGCATCTTAATGGCTGCTCATGTTCAGCTGCTGTGTCCTATATAACATCCGGACCCGAGGCTAAAGGTTAGAACAACATCTGCCATGTATTGTCAGTTAGAAACAGAAGCAAGCAAAGGCACAGTTTAGAGCCGCGACCTTTGTGTTGCACCTCTTTTCACTCACCTTTGTTGTTAACTAAGCTTCTGCTTTTTATACTTATATTTGTATAAATTTGCTCTTCACTGTTCACGTCACGTGCACTTCAGACGAGAAAGAAAGTTCCACTGAGCCTCGTCTTGTAGAGACTCCAATTTCCTCCTCGTGCTTTTATAGCTCCAGATATGTTTAGTGATGCTCTACATTCTATTTTTAGAAAGTAGACCAGCTACAATTTAATTTTAGTTTGTTTTAGCTGGTGAGATTAATTTAAAATAAAACTGCTGTTGAATAGCAGATTTATGGCTCTCTCGCTCAGCCTGTTCTGGTGGTCCCACCATAAATGCATCCACAACATAAACTGATTTATAGTTCAACGTTGGGTTTTACTCTGCTGATTGCTGACACACCACCATAACGGTGTCATGCATTTATTGCATACTTAAATTAATTACTCCCACATGTTGTCTCCAGGAAGGGCTTGCACTGAAAATGACTTTGCAAAATAAAAATAAAAATCAGCAACTTGCTTGCAGGCAGCACGGTGGCGTGGTGGTTAGCACTGCTGCCTCACAGAGAATGACATCTGGAGGGCCTGGGTTCGATTCCACCTTGGCCCGGGCCTCCCTCTGTGTGGAGTTTGCATGTTCTCCCCGTGCCTGCGTGGGTTTTCTCCGGGTACTCCGGTTTCCTCCCACAGTCCAAAAACATGCACTTACTGGGGTTAGGTTAATTGGTGACTCCAAATTGCCCATAGGTATGAATGTGAGTGTGAATGGTTGTCTGTGTCTCGTGTGTTGGCCCTGCGACAGGCTGGCGACCTGTACGGGGTGTACCCTGCCTCTCGCCCTATGTGGGCTGGGATAGGCTCCAGCCCCCCCGCGACCCCAAATGGGATAAGCGGTTGAAAATGGATGGATGGATGGATGGAACTTGCTTTTATAACTAAAGAAAAGGAAACAATTGTGATGCATTTAAATATGTAATTTCTATATTCTTTCATTCAGATGTTTGTGCTATAAAATGCTTTGAATAACTAAAAAGAGAGCAGGATTCATTTAGAGATTAATGAATCTTGATTTGTCTCGTGTTTTCTTGACTTCAGTCTCAAACAGCAGTGGAGACGTGCATGAAACAATCACGAGCACACTCAGCTGACCCAACACATTTGGAGTGGTTTCCACTACAGAAATACATTTTTCCATCACAGTTTAGATCAAAGGCAGTCTTTCACTGACGCGTAGTTTAGTTTAGTTTTTTTCCAAAGCAGAAAGTCGTTAATGTCTAACTTTAATGCGTCTCCAGTGATGTCCTATTAGAGGCCATCCAAAAAAAAAATTGTAACAAAGCATTCACACCTGGACTTATTGCTTCCTCTCACCATCCCGTCAGTAACGCTGTTGCCTGTGATGGTATTTAGCTTCTCTGAACTTCAGAAGACTGACTGGCCCTTTGATGAGGGCGGTAGCTCTCAGTCGGTTAGGCTGATTGATTTGTGTCGTGTAGCCACAGGGTGTTTGCATGAATGGAGCCCCGATGATAGTATCTGACTGGGTCCTTTTCTCAGGAGCCTCCTTTGGTTTGATTAATTGACTTTCTTGTTAATGGTGTTTGAGGAGCGCTTTGCTGCTGGCAAATTCAAATGAAAGCACAACTGAGAGAGAACACCAGAGTTGCGTAATTCCAACACTCTCCTTGTTATGTTAGAAGAAAAACATTCAGCTGATAAATGAACATGAAGAGTGTCCGTTGGAACAGTTTGAGTAAAGTTGTAAGTTATGCAGCCAAAAAGTTGCCAAGAAAAGTAAACCTACTTTGGCAGATGGAGTGCAATAAGATATGCTGTCAGTTTAAAACAAACTCCAGCACTATGGATTTTCTCACTCGTGATGGTTGATGGTCTTTCTTGAGGTTCGGGCACATAGTGAAAGACTTTGTGTAATCTATATAAACTGGCAAATAGATCTCGTCATCTGAGAGCTTGTCTTAAAACCCGTATAAATGAGAAGGACAGCTGGGTGTGCATATTTGCAAAAATTGGGTGGCACAGACTGTACATTAACATTTACACTCAGCAGACACTTCGCCTTCAGAACTGCCTTCCTTCTTCATGGCATCGATTCAACGAGTTACTGGAAGCATTCCTTAGAGGTTTTGGTCCATCTTGACATGATAACATCATGCATTTGCTGCAGATTTGTTGGTTGATGCAAATCTTCCTCCTGCTGCTGCTGTTGCCCATCTGCTGGTTCAGCAGGTCGTGCGTTCAGAGACACTCTAATGAATTTCATGGTTATTTTGAATGATTATTTGAACTGAAAGTACTCTGGCCAGAGACTGATGCCTTAAAATTACTTGAGATATTTACTGCTAAGAAGTTTGAACCTAAGAAATGTTGTGTTGTTTTCCCTTTAGAACAGGGGTATATGTTAAAAACATTACACAGTGACTCAGGTATCTAACTTGTAGTTGGGACCTCTGATTATAGCACGTTTGTTGGTCTGAAACTTTCAATCAAAATCAAGTTTCTTGGCACGATGTTTTGTTTTCCGAGCACTTGTCTCAGCTTGTTTAGTGTCTCTTCACTGTCTACCGTCTAAGTCGTGCCATGTTTAGGGGAGGTTGGGAATAATAAAGTTCCATTCCAAGTGATATCATCTACATGTCAAAGGTTGATGCCATTCCAGTGATATCCCTGCACCAGACAAATCAGCGATCTGATCCATGTCATTAGAGCATAACTTCAGTTGAGATATGACTGTGTTTGGAGATTTAATCCAAGCCTACCAGCTGCAGTACGCTATTGGTCTTTTACCTTGGAACTTGAGTAGAAAAGATTGTGTTCATTGTTGAACCATCTGTTTCCAGCAAAAGTACACAAAACCTCAAAATATCTTAGAAGTGCAACAAGTATCTATAGTGTTGTTCTTTGAAATGGTAATAAAAGAATGCATGATGAATCCTGTGCAAAAGTTCAATGGAAGATGTTTAATAGAGACTAGACTACAAACATGTTTACACAATGAGTGATTGACACTGAGGGCCAAACTAATCCTCCTGGAATGGGATGCAATATATCAAGTTAAAGTGCCAAACGGGACCAGACTTGATGTTTGCTACAGAAACTTTGAGCCTGGAAAACATGAACCAAGCCAAGCAAGCTGGGTTAAAATAACTGCCAAAGGGTTTTAAATACTGATGACCATGCCATGCACTTCTTAAAACGCTGAATTTGCTATGCCATGCATTTAACTTTGCAGATGAAGATATTTAAACAATGACAGTAGTATTCTATTTTTTTCAATGTAGAAAACCTTTAGGTTTGAAGATTAGCTTAGATTTTAATGAAATTCTGAGTGGTCTGTGGAACAAGGCAGCCAGAGGCTGTTTTCAGAGTGAACCAAATCAATGTTTATCCCATGCAAATGAAAGAGCTTATAAGGAGAGATGTCAGAGATATACAACATGATATATGAATGTTTACCAGAGCTGCATTACTTTTTTGTAGACCAACAGAAATGTTCTAAAATATTTGGATAAAGTAATCAACGGGCTCTTAAATTTGGGCAGTTCACCTGCATCCCTTTTACACCTATGCAGTGCTGCTGCAGGTCCCCTGTCTGGAGCTAGTTCAGTACATTTCCACCAATAAAAGGCAGATGTTGGTGCCAAAACTTCTTGGCCCAAATCTGGGAATTCCCTTATTTGCATATAGCCTACCATGATTTTCTTGCCCCTGAACCTCAACCTCTGCTTGCAGCCGTACTTAATAATCAGTTCTAAAACCTGTTTGTGTAGGCCTGTTTTTAAATGGCACCAAGGCAGAAGTAAGCTTGGTACCACTGCCAACACATGCTGATGGAATTGCATATTGAAGTTCCAGTTGTCAGTCATCATAATTTGGATTGTTTTGTTGTTGCCTTTGCAGTTCTGATTACGGACTTCAGGGTAGTCTCAGCATTGTTGATGTGTACACACGGCGAAGCATCATTGTGTTTCATAGTTACAACAGAAAGCGTCTCATTGGTACCCTCTCAAAGAGAGTTTACAGGATGCTCTGATGTGGTCGCAGAATTTTTAACTGAACTATAAGATGGAAATGTTGTGAATCTACCCTGCTAGAGGTTCTTGGCATGTTTGTGCATTTTGATCCAAGTATCTTGTGTCTGTGGCCCCACACCCTTTTGAAAAGCCACGTATTCTTCCATGATGTCGTGTTTGTGGTCATTGTCGATCTTTCCTACAGATTAGGCTGAGATGTCTTTAGTTCTTTTGACACTTTTTTTATAACATGCATTGCTATGACTACAAGCTGCACAGGAATGTAATTTCAGAAGGAAGTATCCTGTCAAAGAAGGATCTAGGCTATATTGAGGAAGTCTCTTTCATCACTTGCCTTGAGGCCGTGATGAGTGGGAAATCCACAGTCTGCCACAAGACCCCTATGGTAACTGTGAAGCTTGAATGATGAGGTTAAATGAAATAAAGTGCTTTAAATTGTCAAAAAGTCAGTTTATATTACCTACGGGAAGCATTTAACGTTCCACTGATTAAGCTACTCATAACTAACATGCTTCAGCACTGAGCTGAGGCGGTTACTGGTACCGTACAGGACTGGGTTCTGTAATGGTGACAGTTTAGTGCAGTGGCTTCGGTCTTTCTGTCCTCTCCGGGTGAAACGAGGAAGAGAACTGATGTGCTGGCGTGGTGACACTAGTAGCAAGGATTACATGTTTGACAAAGGTTGGCTCGTGGCCTTTCCATTCTTACTTACAGTTTCAAACTCTAGCTTTACATCTTAAAAATGTCCTAATGGTTGTTACCTTTGGTCATAGTGTTGTAGATGTAATCACAGGCTTTCTGCAGTGTATTTCAGTAGGTACAGACTGCTAGTACAATATACATGTGCACTGGTAAACAGTAATCCAGGCGGTAATGAAATTATAATGCTTTTAGCAAATGCCGGCCATTCTGCATACAGATGGGTCTTTATAAACGCGTGCACATTTGGGGTGGGAGGTGACCATGTGGTGGTTTACTGAACTAGATGAGAGATTAACCCCTTTCCTTTTTACTGTGTCTGT
>VOQJ01011630.1:14948-25205 GCA_015052665.1 Apistogramma diplotaenia
CCCCACAACTACCCCACCCAGCCCCGGCCCCCCCCCCCCCCCCCCCCAACAACAATGCAGGCTGTCATCAAACTCTGGAAAGGGACACAGTTGTGCCTCAGCTGACAGGCATTTGTCTGAACTGGCTGCATGATGCAGCATGTCCGTGTATCTGCTACATCAGTGAACTTTTGTACAGTCGATAAGTTCTCTTTGCTCTGTAGTTAGTCTGCACAAGTACAGATTTCTTAGAGATTTAAGGTTAAGGACAGATGCTCCAACTCAAAGGTTTGAATACCTGGTTAGAAATTATTACATCTACTGACATCTAATTATGTAAATTTCTCTTTTCTCAGCTGCACTATGAAATGAATCCTAAACACTATTTTGTAGCAATGCTTGTTGTTGTTTTTCCAAACTTGTATTAGATCTCAATAACGTTTGTTTTGTCAGATCCTGAGACAGCACGAGGGGTCCTGCTGGTGAATTTGAAACATCTATTGATTTACTCAGTCTTAAAGAAATAAATAAATACAACTGGGGGAGTACTTGTCTGGCTCACTGTGTAAATATAGATCCTCCCTTGGTGCTGGGAGACTGTCAGAGGAGAACTCCAGGTGGTCCAGCTAACAGTGGCATGTTGTGATGATTTACCTTCACCCATTTGGATCTCATCACAGAGCGTGAAGTTTAATTAGCAGGATGAGAACCAGGCGCTCATAAATATGCTGTTGGCTGTAAGAAGTGAACCGTCTGCTAAATTATTCTGATAGTGTCTCGTGCACCTACTGTTAATGTGTGCATAGTCAATGTCTTCTTTGTTTTCTTCTTTGACCACTCTTGAGCAAAGGAGGGTGATCTACTATGCCAAAACTAATTGCTGCTAAAGTAATCAAATCTTGAAATATAGATGTTTTTTAATAAAGCCATGCTCCACGCAGTCACAAAACTTATTGCTATGCGTGCATTAAATGTATGCATATGTTGGACCGTGGCAGATGTAGGTGAGTTAGCATGACTGCAAAAAGACTGTCAGTGCTCTGTTATAGTAGCTTGTGGCACTGCCACTATAGCGAGGTGAAAGGTTGAGATTTCCTCTTGGCTCAGCTGCGCTGAAAGGACAAGCAGTCACTGAAGTGAAGTTTGCGCTAGATGGCACATGTTTAGCTTGTACAGTAGGAGCCCTGTTTTCTCCGGCTGCAGCAGGTCGGCCTCTGTGTAACGACAGCAGCAGGCGGAGGACCTGGAGCACAGCCAGCTCTGCAATTCAGGGATCCTGTGTGTTAAATGTTGGCAGGGAATTTAGTGTATACGAGCCTGGCAAAGATGAACTTTGCAAGAAAGCAAAGCTCAGCTGACCAGATTCACATGCACACTGATATTAATTCAACTAATTAAATCTTTACTGGACTGCTAAAACACTTGTTATGTAAGTAGACAGGTGGATTTTCTGGATAAACTGACATTGTGACGCTTTTGTGGAATTTTATTTTGGCCCCAACTTATACCTTATTAAACACTGCATTTATTTTATTGTAATAAGCAAAGCCAAACGACATCATAGCAAATGGTAATGCTTTTATATAACAAGTATAAGTTGTCTCCAGAATGGAAGAATGAAGCTTTAGCAAAAAGAAGAATGGAGCATGTGAAGATGTTTACACCAGTATTAGCCGTATGTTACAGACTAATCATTATCCTGTACTCTTTTTCTAATCTGTAACAAGTGATGTTTCTGTGTTTAAATTGGCTACATTAGCCAAGTCACACAGATTGTAGGCTGGGATATTTTGGTACTATTTCAGATTGCTCATTTAGTTTGAGCTGCTGCAATGACCATTATGTAATATGCCGGGTTTCCTTGGTCGAAACACTACTGCTTCTCTCCCCGAGCCTGTCGTCAACTTAATACCTGCAGTGAAGTAGCTTAGCTTACACTTGTGGTCTTGAGCACAGTTATCCCCATCAGCTTGCTTGTAACAGGGGATAAACTCTAATCTTGATTAATCTCGCCAGCCGCACCTCCCTCCTTTGGGGGCAACTTTGACGCTACCTTTATAGAAAAACAAGAAGCTTATCTGCATGTAGTGCTTTGACACAGTGACCTTGACTTTTTGATATTTTTATTACCTGTAATTTCAGAAAATGTAAAGTAAACTAACATTTCCTCTACAAATGGCGTACGTAGCCTTCATTGGTGACAGGAGAGAAAACTTTCACTTGTCAAGTTCATGTTATAAGATTATAACGAGCTTAAGATTTATATAGAACATGCAATGTTATCCTTAATACCATAAGATGTGCATATTTAAACACAAATATACCCGATTGAACTGGCTCATATGAAAATAACATATTCAAGCTACAAATTTGTATTAATAGCAAAGGCTGTAAAATGATTGGGTATTACAAGATGTGGTAAATATTACTGTAGACGGTCATATTTCAGCGTATTTCATTAATGGAAGTATATTGTAAGTAAACGGTCAGATTGTAAACGAGCATCATGGAGGTTCGTTTACCATCGTTTGCACCTGTAACCCAGAACTAAGATCGTCCTGCTTTCACTGGTTGTTGAGAAGCTGAGCATCACAGATTGACAACTGCAGAACATCCAGGTGAGATTTTTCCCTAAAACTCTGAGCTAATGCCAACGGTGTGTGTTGAGATTAATAAGCCGCCAGCTGAATCATTGTGGTGGACTGAATTCTAACAATATCATGTTAGTTGCCTTCTGAACCGTTTCCCTGAGGCCAATACAAGATTCTTTAAACACTCACTTTTGCAGTGTTCACTTCAGGACTCAGTTCCATGTTAATCCTACTACTCAACCTGACCTGTCATCAGTCTGCAGGCTTGTGCCTAAGCACTGAGTAATACAATAGATTAATAGCGTTAACATGATCCTTTCATGGAAAATTCCTTTTAAAATCTGCTTAAATAAGAATTTACTCATTTTTAAACATTTTTAGAGGGTTTTTTTTTCCTTGTTCAAAAGTGTAATTTCTCATCTTTTTTCTTCATCTTCATGTAGAAGATGTTCTCCCACACAGAATGATAAGCTCATGTTTTCTGCTTAGGGACTCCCCATTACTGGTTTACACTTATGAGGTTTAAACCTTTGACACTGAAATGATGTTTTCTGGAACTTTTGCCAGTAGTTCCACTGGTGCACTGATCCATCACGTCACTGATCCATCACGTCACTGATCCATCACATCACTGATCCATCACGTCACTGATCCATCACATCACTGATCCATCAGTTACCTGAAGACAGTGGCATTTTTACTCCACATTAGTTTTGCTCATCAGTTCCAGGAACCTGTCAGTGACTCACAGCTACTCCCTCTCACACAGCATAATATTTGTGTTTCTGATCTGGCTCAAGCATCTGCACCTTCTTAAAATAGATGATTCACATTTCCTGTAATGTTCCAGATTTTTTTTACCACATAGTACCGAACTTACTCACTGATATCCAACTATCGGTTTTCTTTCACTTATCCAGTGACTTACTTATTGTATGCAGGTATGACTGAAATAATCATATGTATATCTCTAAACGGTGCATTCATAGTGATATAATTCTGACCCTCACTGCCTCCCAGAGTCTCAGCTTAATCAGCATCTAATCAAGACCTTAGACATAACTCTGGGAAGTGAAGAGCTACATATGTCTCCATAAACATGTCATTTTAAGCTGCATTATCTCCATATGTGCAGCACTTTGTGTATCAATATTATATGAAGAACAGAATGTACCCTTATAGGACTGTTCTTGCTTTCAGTTTAGCTATTTTGGGCATTTAAGAGAACCTTACTAACACCATGACCAACACTTTCTCAGCTCTGCTCGATCAAACTGAGAATTTAGGAAGTATAACCTCTTATTTTGTTCTTTGAAAGCCACAGTATTACTGCAGAGATACTTTCTGAAAATCCCTGAACCCCTGGGGAGATGTGGGGTAAGGGAAGCTTCATCTTCCTAATGGAAGCTCACTGCTAACTTGGACTGACAAAAGTCCATGATCCCTGTGAACAAAGCTCTTCGCTGTTGGAATCAGGGAACAGGGATTAGATTCCGGTTTGATGTGTGGGCATTTTGGCATTTTCAGAGTGTATTTAATGCTTTGTGTAAATTGCTCATCTTGTGTTGCGATGTCTGCAAGTTGTAGCAGCAATCCAAGAGAATGCACTTGATTTAGTTCGATAACTTGTCTTGTGGGTGTAGTTCAACATTCAAAATGGGGTTAAAGCGTTATAATAATAATAATATCATGATCCATATGTTTAGTGGACTCCTCAAAAATAGCTTTGAATGATTCAGTTTAAAATAATTCTTGAGGCAACCTGAGAGTTTGCCTGAAGGCTGAGATGAGAATATTAGGGATATCTGTTTTTGGTTAAGTAATCTAACCTTATGCTTACCTTAGTTATTTGATGCTTTGATCATGTTCAGTATGAATATTATAACAGTATATAAATGATAGAAAACAAGGATAAAGTTAATAGGTCTCTTGCTGTGAATATATTCTACATTTTTAGGAAAATGTATATTGTTAAAAAGTTGACAGTTATTCTACATTTTTGGCCAATTTGACCTGCAAAGAACCAATTTTTTCATTGGCTAGAATATTTTGTACGATTTTATGCTATTATTCCATGCTTCAGATTGTTTAACTTGCACATGTATTTAGTGAACACTAGTTGGCTGTTATATAAAGTATGCAAAAGAAACCAAAATGTAATAGAATCATTATTTTCAAGTGGCTGTTTCAGGATTATTACACTATTGACCAAACACTGTTTCAAACATCCAACACCTGTGCCAGCAGAAGCCACCATAAACAGGTTAATTATCTCCCATTGTAATCTGGTGTTGAGTGTGTTGGTGAAGCTCCTGCTTTGCTCCGTCGTGCTGAGGACGCAGCTTTGTAATGAGACTAAAGGAGAGCATGTTGGAACTTGAATCTAATTCCAAAAAGAACATTTCGAAGGCTTTTGGTTTGTTTTGGCTACAACACAGACCTCCCTTTCTTAAATATTAAAGCATGAAGACAAATCTAGTCATCATCTTACTTGTTTTTACCAGTAAGGTCTGTTGCCTGGATACAGTGCAACGTGCATTCTGAAAAAAAAATTGTTTTTCTTTGGGTTATTATTACCTAGCAGATTATTTAAAATGATATCAGCAATCGTCACTGATGTTGGGTATCCTGCATCTGACATAGCAGTGGCTCCCAGTGGCACTGGGACTTCTGTACTTGCTTATTAAACATGGAGGAAAAAAAGAGAATCAGAAGAGGAATTAACATGAAACACTTTATAAGTTTTAAAGTAGCTATTACAAATGTGTCTGTCAGGCCCCTAAATGGGCCCCTGTTTCAATAAAAGCACCTGTTAAAACCTGGGTGACCAAACACCGGCGTCAAGATGTCCATCCGGCTAGGCGAAGATTAAAGTGCCTACTTGTCCATCTTGCTGTGGCTCCCAGTGTGGCTGCTGGGCAGATATTTCCCTCATCCTCAGGAAAACTGCAGCAGGCAGGATATTGGAGCCTAGGAGAGGCCCCTGGAAAAACCTGAGCGCTTAGAAAGCTTAGGTCAGAGGGCCAGTATAGACACGGAGGTTCTTTGTTTCGGATCTCACAGAGCTGTGAGGAGCAGTCACTAAAATCCTGCTATGGTATGTTTGCTATGGCTCTGCGTGAGCTGGTTGATGTTTAAACGCAGGAACCATTGGTGGGTCGTTTTTGATCTGTTTTATATCCGGGTCACGTACCCTTAAAGATCCTCTGCTGTAGCTTTGTCATTCATCGCTGCCACTTGTGTCCGTGATAATGTGCACACCTCTATGTTCACCTGATGATTGATTAATTATTCAGCTACTGAATTTGAATTTTTATGAAAAGAAACTGGAACTTCCACTTCCTCTTTTTCCCCCTTCACACAGTGCTCCTTTTATATATCAATTCACACTTTTGCTTCCTGTGTCTAACTTCAGTCAACATGTGTGTAACGTGATCTGGGTTAGTAGAATGGGGACTTGTAGCTGCTAAATTGAAGAGGCAGAATCGGTGCCACTGGGAGGATTTCAGAAGCCCCTGGAGGATGAACTGAGTAGAAGGGTTTGAAGGTTTATTCTCTCAGCTGTGGGGTCACAGTAAAAGCTTTGTGTGTCTCTGTCCCGCCCAAAAGCCCAACGAATGGAAAAAATAGGTCAAAAAATTCAAAAGCAGATTTAAAATTCATAATTTGGATTCTGCACCTAAGAACTATATGGAGTTTAAGACCAAAAAGACTATAGATATCACTGTCTATCTTAAAATATCCAGATTAGCAAGTTAGCCTCTACTGCTGTCAAACAGGTTTTTTCCCTCCCGAGCACTTCAACAGCGCACTTGGGCAAATATTTGACTCAGTATACAAATATCAGATGTCACTTATATCAATGTGGCCACTGTGAATAATGAATTTAACTATTTTTCCAGGTGGAGCACCTATGTACCGATTTTTAAGGTCATCATTTGTGGGACCAGTATTTTGCATACATGTATGTATCATGTATGCATCTTTATTTTTGCAATTTCCCACCAGTGACTTTGATCACCCAAATTGTATATAATGGGTGTATTAAAGTGTCTTCTTGCCCTAGGATGAGACTTTTTTCAAACTCTAACACTGCAAATCAGCCAAGTGCTGATATTGGCTGATTGCTTGCTACTGATCACTAAGCTGGTATCAGGTAGACTGTAAGTGCTGCTGCTTCAGTCTGCCTCTGGCCTGCTAGACTGTTGTGACTGCATAAATACCTTGGATTAAATATTGGTTTAATAACTGTTCCACCCTATTTCTTTTAAACACACTCACCACACACACACCTCTGAAATTGTGCATGACTTGGCAATCAGCCCACAAATATCAGCATCACCTTGCAGCTGAAATAGGACAATTGAATCAGTTTTAACCGGCTTGTCTTCTCACACTCTCACATCAGACTCTAGTCTTACTTTGTCTTTGTCCTTTCCAGCCCCCTCCTCTTTTCTGTCTTTTCCCCAGACAATTTCCACATTATTCCCAGGACAAAAATTCCCCTCATGGACTCCAATCCCACCAAGCATAGAATAGATTTGGAATAGAAAATCACTAGAGGGAGTTGGGGTGGAAGTGAGCATCTTTTGGGGGGAAGGGGGGTAGGTTGAGTTAATCCACAACCCAAACATTGTTCCATCATCTAATCAGGGTGGAAATGGGACGGACTGGCTGGAATACTAACATTTAGCTCACAGCTCAGCCATTTTACTTGCGGGAAATTTGGCTTGTTTAATCAGAGGGGGCTTATCCAGCGTCGAGGGGAATGGAAGGCATAAAGAAGAAAACCAGGCTTTGGAATTCAGACAGTTAAAGCTGTTAGGAAAACAAGTCCCTGCTTGGATGCAATAGTTTAGATGTTCGTCACATGGTTTATTTTCTGAAGTTAGCAAAGTAAGAAACTAAATATAGTTTTAGATGTTTTAAACATTTCCACTCTTCAAAAAGCCCTCTTTGTTATAATTCACAGATAAATGTACAATGGCACTGGGCAAGCCTGGGTGGAAATGGGACTGTGTAGTGTGTGAATGGTGTGTGGGCGGGTGTGCAGCACACTTGTTAAGCTGTTTTAGCCTCATTGAGCAATAATCACTGCCACAAAGGAGGAGATTCAATGGTAAAGGAAACTTGTGATGTGTCGATTAGGCTTCTGCGAAACGAATTTTACAAAACTTATAACTTATCCAAAGAAATTTGGATTTTTCTAAATATATTTTCTTTGAGGATATAAACCATCAAATAGCAAGTTTCATTTAATGGAGCTCGTTGAAAATAACCTGAGGTGATAAATGTGAAATGGCTAATATGAGCTGGTAATATTGGCTCACTGATAAAGATTTTCCAAGTCAAATTGTTTTTGGTTTTTGTTCATGCTACACTGCTTAATAGTTTTCTGTACATATTTCAAGCCTGAGCTCCATTCATCCATTCACTATTTATCCATTTCAGTGTTCCAGCTGTCGTAGGATGAGAGGCAGGGTGCACCCTGGACTGGTCCCTCGATAGGTGACACTATAGTTCATCTGTGTAATTTATCATTTTGTGTAATATCTCAGAGGTGCAATAATCTGAACTGCTTATACAGTATGTTCCAGATTTATATTTATTATCAAAGCTACTGTCTTTATTGCATTCATAAGAATTTTAGTGCAAATTTCTCTTTTTGGTTTTTAAATTATTTTAATTATTTGATTTTTTTAAATTCTATTTATATGGTAAACAGCTGCAGCTGTAACAACTGAAATTTCCCCCTGGCATCAATAAAGTAATTCTGATTCTCAATATCTCTGATATTAGAAACATCCTGTCTCAGAGTGATGCTAAAGAGCTAATTCATGCATTTATAACTTCTAGGCTGGATTATTGTAATTCATTAATAACAGGTTGTCCTAAAAAGTCC
The DNA here is from genome assembly GCA_015052665.1 of Apistogramma diplotaenia. Taxonomy (NCBI): domain Eukaryota; kingdom Metazoa; phylum Chordata; class Actinopteri; order Cichliformes; family Cichlidae; genus Apistogramma; species Apistogramma diplotaenia. The sequence continues at coordinate 23,421 of VOQJ01011630.1, forward strand.
CTGAAAACCCTTCAGTAGATCCAGAATGCTGCAGCGAGAGTAGTGAGAGCAACTGGAAAGAGAGAGCATATTCCTCCCATTTTGGATTCTCTTAATTGGCTCACTGTGATATCTAGAAATATAGAATTCAAAATCCTTCTCACATACAAGGTCTTAAATAATCTTATCTTATAGACCTTATTGTACCAGATCATCCCAATAGAGCACTTCGCTCTCAGACTGCTGGCTTCCTTGTGGTTGCTAGGATACTTAAGAGTAGAACGGGAGGCGGAGCCTTCAGCTTTCAGGCCCATCTTCAGCTCAGGTTTGGATTCAGGAGACAGACGCACTATTTTTATGACGAGGCTTAAAACTTTCCTTTTCAGATAAAGCTGAAAGTTAGGATTGGATCGTGTGACCCTGACCCTTCCCTAGGCTGCTGGGGGCTTCCCATAATGCACTGTGTTTATACACCACTCTGCATTTAATTATTATTAATCTCTGGCTGTCTTCCACAACATGTCTTTTGTCTCCTCCCCTCACCCATAAATGGTCAGATGGCAGTCTCTTCCTGTTAAAAGGGAGTTTTTCCTTCTCAGTGTCACCAAGTGTTATCATTAGAATTGAATTGAACATAGATTTAAAGTTTGTTTCAGAAATAATTTATTTTCCAGTTCTATCAGTGTTATAATATATCAGCTCTTACTTTAACATAATATTGTATCTGCATTGTTTTTGTGCAGACTCAAAAGGAAAGTGTGGTATCAAAAATGCACAGTTTCCTTGTGGAGATGTTTGAAATTTGACCTTCTTGCTTAGTTTCAAGCTTTGTCAAAAGATGAGTTCATGTGAACAGCGATCCGTTCAGCTTTTCATCTTCCATGTGAAAGGAAGCCGAGAACAAGAGCCGCTTTCACAGCCAAATTTAAAGTCTAACAAAACATAACAAACAGCTAAGTTTTCTCCCCGCTAGAGTCCCATGGGAATGTTGGCATGAAATAAAAAATGTCAGTGTGGTTTATGCTTAACCTTACATAATTATGGCTATTGAATTTAGACAGATCCATATAAACAGTATGCTACTTTATAAATTATGTCGTCTCATGCCATTGCCTGATTTTTAACCTTACTTGAACAAAACTGCTTTAATATTTAGTAGTAGTACAGCCTGTTTTTCTTCTTTTTTTGGGGACATAATGGAATTTGTCAAACTCACCATTTGACACCTTATCTTATACAACATGGGATATTAAAGGAATAGCTGCATTGGCATTATCCATATTTCCATCATAATACATAAAAACATATTGGCAACATGTTAAATCCTCACTGTTCCTGCATCGGTTGTGACAACATGTTTCCTTTGCAAGAGCCCAAAGTTTGCATGGTTTCCAATATAATGTACTGATGTGAGAAAGGCTTAGACTTAAAGGTGAACTAATATACTTGGATGACACGTGTCACTAGTAAATAAAAATAGCTAACAGTACATTCTCTTAATAAGAAGGCCATAGTAACAACAGATCAAATGTTAGTTTGACTTGTGAACTTAATTTTGTTAATATTGTGCCATCCGGCTTACCTCCCTCGTGGGAAGTATTTGATTCATTGCTCTGTTGAAGTGAGATGCAGAAGTTGAGCCAAGTGTGGAAAACTTGCCGCACTCCCAGTTCCCCTGCTTGTCTTTGGGAATTACTGTCACAGGGGGTGTGTGTGTGTGTGTGTGTGTGTGTGTGTGTGTGTGTGTGTGTGCGTGTGTGTGTGTGTGTGCGTGCACATTTGTTCACATTGTGCCTTTTTATCCTC
>VOQJ01011631.1:15248-28566 GCA_015052665.1 Apistogramma diplotaenia
GTCCCACCTCGCGCTCCTGTCCCGGTGTTTTACATGCAGTGCGGCCGACAGAAAGAAACTATATCCGTGATCTTTTTCCACTTGGGTCAGTTTTTTTTTTTTGTTTGTTTATTGGCGCGAACATATCTATCCCTCTACTTTATCCACTCATTTCTTCATTTCCTCGCATCCATTGCAATAGTTTCGGCGGTTTGTAAGTACTTAAATTGATGCTATGATTATTATTATTATTCCTCATATTGAGAAAATGATATTCTCTGACCGATAAATTCAAAAACTCTGAGAAAGTGCACAGAAAGTGAGTCGGAAGTGCACAGAAGGAATCCTCGGTGTTTAACGGGACCGTGTTGACCTGACGTGTTACGTTTCGGCGCATGACCCACAAAGACCCGATGCAGAAGCATAGTTCTGGCCTACGAATATACTTGCAGAGAGTATGTGACAAAATCATTTTAATAATAGTCATTTTTGTCGATTACGCGGTTCTTGTGATTGTTCGGTTCCAAAATCAAAATTCGATTAATTGCACAGCCCTACTTTGTTGATTTTGACTGTGGAGGCAGTCCCAAAGAAACATGTGATTAAACAAAGCTAAATAATTCATTAAAAGCTGACAGTAATGTGCACCTCAGTTTTCTCCCACAGACTGTGATTTTAAATTGCCCATATGTGTGAATGTTGTCTCTCTGTGTTAGCCTGCCACAGGCTGCCTCTCGCCCTGTGACAGCTGGGATAGGCTCCAGCAGCCCTGAAAAGGATGAGCGGAAGAAAGTGATGGATAGTATGTGGAATAGCATATGCAAGTACTGAAACATATCAAATGTGCTTAAATCACAGATGGCTAGACTATATAACATATAATAGTGGTCATTTTCTGGATTTTACCTTGTGGCCAAGTATGTCTCGCTGGTTTGTGGAAAGTAAATTGGTACAAATTTGTATTGCTTCCATTATGACAATAATGTAAAACTAACAGTGTATCATGAGCACCGTTGTCTTGTAACCTTTATTTGGTACTTGAAGTGCATGTCAGCTAATTTATATGTCAAGTTGGAATAATTCATAAAATGACCAAAAACTGAGAAAATTATAGTTTGATAAATATTACAGTCAGAAAGTCCCCCTGACTTCTTAGTCTGATTAGAGAAGGGTGTAAGAGGCAGATGCCTGAGGCTGAGAGGTTATACAATATGATGAAGCCAATCTCCAAACCTGCTTACCAGCTCTAACAGTCCTGACGCTGCTTTCTTTTTCTTTCTTTTTTTTGTTGCATTTATCCATCCTTGTTAAACCAAGATGATTCCAAGGTGCACATATACCCCTGTTTGTTACTGGAGGAGTGTTCATAAACAGTGTACCTTCCTATCACAGCAATTTGTTAGTTTGGCTGCAGCCGTGTTTATGACCCACTACGTCTGCTACAGTCATAAATGTCATTAATATGGAAGCTAAAAGGTCCAAGAATTTAACCTTGTAGTGTTACAAGATTTAGATTGAGACTCCACTTTGGCCAGTACTAATTAAACCATCTTATCACCTTGAAAGAAGAAATAAATTTGGCTAATTCAGTCAAAAGTCAGCGTGATTCAGTGCGTCACCTGCACTGACTGCACTCTTTATCTATAAAATGTATTTGATTAGGTTGTTATCCTCTGAATGTGTTATTAAATGTTGTGCCACTTCCTGCATGAATATAATAGAATAGGAAGCCTTTATATATTTATGATATAATGAGACTGTGAGATTGGTGAAGCCCCCTGAGCAAAGTGACAGATGGACTCATGGCAGTGCTGCTGTCAGACCTGTCGGAGTTTCGCCCGACACTAAGCTCGCATGTGGGAGTAATGGATTTAGTATTGCACCGGTTTTATTGCGTGGCTCGACTTAAGAGTGCTTTTGTGTCACAGACCGAGTAAACGTGGGTCACCAGTTCTCGTTTTAGAAATTGCTGTTTTAGAGCTCCCAAGTCGGCATCTTGTGATGTGATTTATTTTGATTTCCAGCAGTTTTACAGGGTTAGTAAAGTCAGACATTCTTTTAGAAAGGAGGAAGCCTAAGCCAAAAATGTAGACTATATTTATATAAGAAATATATTTAGTGTGTTATTGGGCAAGTGTTTGATGCTTGAATTGAATATTTATAGCTGGTGAACACATCTTGTAGCTACTACATGCTGCCTCAGTCTTTGGATATTATAATGAATACTTGTCTTTACTCATTTACCTGTAAACAAATACACTGTCAAATCATCGAACTCGTGTTCCAACTATTATCACATCGTCTCTTGGCAATGTCAACAGAGGACACGCATCTTTTATTACAATATGCACCTGTTTACATAGTTTTAAAAGGGTATAATTGTCATTTTGTCATGGATATGTACTTCATATTATGCTATTTTATATATTTTCATTTATTTTCTGTTTGTTAAAACAACACCAGAGGAGAGTTGACAGGAAACGGGTGAAAGGTTCCTTGACGGATACAAACCACGGTCATTCAGTTCACGGTTTGCGCCTTCAGCCCCTCATGCAAGATATTTCATCGTCTTGCTGTATATATAAACAGGGTTTTTCCTGGCTCAGAATGGCCCTTTGGTGGTTGACTACACTTGCATGCAAGGTTGGTTTCTGCACAGCGAGTCTGTGACCTTATTTGAGATAAATCTGTCCTGCCTTTTCAAACTGGCTGATATACAAAAATGACTATTATGATTCAGTGAATGATATTCCAATTAACAAAATAAGGTTAAATAATTTATTTATCACAATGCTGCTGATTTCCTTCAGCTTTGGCTAAAAAAAATTGTCTATGCAGGAAAAACCCCTGTGTATATACACTTACTAGGCACTTTGTTAGGTACACCTATTCAACTGTTTATTCAAATATATTCTCAGCCAATGGCACGGTAGCAACTCATTTAGGCCTGTGGTTGAGGCAACCTGTTATGGGTATGGAAATGCCTTCATGTCAGTGGACACTGGTCGTACTGCTTCGAGCTGGTTGGAACGGCATGCAGTCATGACATTTTGCGTGGCAATATTGTATCAATACAGGGACACTAGATGTTGATATTTTATTAAATACATTAAAATACAGTAGAAATCGCTTAAGTCTTATTCAAATGGCTCACAAAATTTTATCCGTGCAGCTTCAACTTAGGCAATTTCTACTGTACTACAAACAAGGGGGCTCATCTCGTGCACCGTCATCCTGAGATATCATTGCCTGAGTAGACTTACAAACAGCAGCCTCCTTGCATATACAAAAAAAAATCACTGGCTGTATTGAATTTTTTTTTATATTCAGCAGTTGATGGCAACTTGTTGTGACTTGCACAGGTCGCTTAATAGCAGGTAACCTTTCTGAAAACAGCTGCACTGACTGCAGTCACCCGCTAATTATCGAATGTTTGCAAATAATTGCCGTCTAATTTAGAAATTCAGACATATTGTCTGAATGAGTTTTTGTCACTGAGCGTAACTCGAGGACTCACCGAGCAGGAAGGTTTCAGAGTGCAATTTAATAATGTGAATTTCTATTAAATGTGAATGTGTCTGTGGAGACAGATATACAGATACAACAGATATATGATTTTTGACAAGTTATCACAGTTAATTGATGTATTATCAGCTATGGGACTGCAGCAGGAACTCAAATAACCACTTTTTACAATTAAAGGATGCAAAAAAGCATCTCTTAATGCACAACTTGATGAACCTTGAAGCAGATGGGCCCACCAAAATTGGGATTGAGAAGCTTTGTAAAAATGTTGCATGGTTTAATGAGTCTCAATTTCTTCTGCAAAATTCAGATTATAGGGTCAGAATTTGGTATAAATAACATGAAAGCTTGGATCCGTCCCCCCTTGTGTTAATGGGTCCATCTGCTGGTGGCGTAATGTTGCTGAGGATGCTTTCTTGGCACACTCTGGGCTCCTCAGGTAGGCTGTGGAGTTTAAATCATGTTCAGTTGTTACTGACCATGTCTATCCCTTTATGACCACATCATTTTTGATGGCTGCTAACAGCAAGATCACACACTGTGTCACAAAAGTCAAATCATCCCAAACTGGTTACTTTCTAACAGAACAAATTACGTTTTGGTTAAAAATCCCAGCACAAGTAGAAAATGACTGCCCCCTCTGGTTGGGATCTGCCCCAATGGACGTAAACTAAACTCGCTGTGTGAAAAGGGAGTTGGGAGATGACCTGTGTGTTCTCTGTGTAATGTATTTATCACATAAACAACACCTTTTTATTGTCTGTTGACACATTCTGGGATAAAATGTTTAGTAAATAAACAAATCACGTGTTCTGCATTTTTCCACCAAGACGAATCGAGTTGGATCTGTGTTATAAAGTGTCGCCATCAAAACCGTATCATTACTAAATCACGACGCAGGAAGGAAACAAACATGATAAAGGTTTATGAACTGCCATACGGCATCATCTCTGCTCAATATAGACGCACTTCAAAAGAGGGCGATTTATTCTGGCGAGCCTGTCGGTTGCAGTCACACTTCTTAATTGTAAAAAATAGAGCTGGGTAGTTTTACAGAGTGGAGGCATTATTTTATTATTTGTAGTTTTTGTTGTTCAATTTCTTTGTACGGTTTTCCATTTCCAGACTTTTGTGTAACAGTTTATTAAATTTTTGTCAGACTGATGGTCCTCTTAATGAGGGTTTTATTAAAGGCAGGTGCATTGGAAGCGGTGCTGCATTTATGTTAAGAACGCATTGACTGTGCTAGCCTCGGCTGCCAGATAAACACGTCTATAAAAGGTCCACATAATGTTTTAAAAGCATCTCATGGCGGCAGTAAAACAGCATGTCTGTTTAACTTTTAGATTTATTGGTACCTGCTGGGTCTAATCTGTGTCCTCTGTGGTGCCTCCTGCAGGTGAAGCGGACATATTCCAAGGGAACGTATCGAGCTGGGGCCATGCGGCAGGTCAGTCTGGTCGGCGCTGTGGATGAAGAGGTTGGAGACTACTTTCCCGAGTTCATCGACATGTTAGAGAAGTCCCCCTTCCTGGAGGTTAGTGTGCTTACGTCTTTGTACGTGCACACCGCTGCGGCCAGTGACGCGTCCACATCTGTTTAATTTCTCTCTGTGAAGTGCTGCGAGGCATTATGTAACCCAACATTTCTCGTCCTGTGTTTGTGCAGCGGACTCTGCCCTGGGGAACTTTCTCCAGTCTGCAGCTGCAGAGCCCGACGGAGAGTGACGACGGCCCCATCATGTGGGTCAGACCTGGAGAACAGATGATACCTATGGCAGACATGCCAAAATCACCTTTCAAAAGGAAAAGGTGTGTACATATCACCAGAATCCTCATTTCCATAAGGGGAAAAAGAATCTTTTAAAGCAGCCTGCAGAATACTGCGTTTATCTTTTAGTTGCACATGCCACGTAGCGGTACCTGCACATCTCGAACGTGTCGTGACTCTCCTGAATAAATGTATTTCAGGTCCACCAATGAGATAAAGAACCTGCAGTATCTTCCCAGAACCAGCGAGCCCAGAGAGATGCTGTTTGAGGACCGGACGAGAGCCCACGCTGACCACATCGGTCAGGGCTTCGAGAGACAAACTACTGCTGCTGTCGGCGTCCTGAAGGCTGTGCGCTGTGGAGAGGAGTGAGTTAAAAGTGACATCTTTCTTTTTTTTTTTTTACTTTCTCACTTACATATTTGCATAGGACACAGCTGAACTGCTCCATAGCTCATATTACACTGATAGAGATGGTTAAAAAAAGTGAAATCACAACAGTCAAGAGAGTCCATGTAAAATACTGACATTGACAGGGAAGGTCAGTTTATTATTAATGTGCTGTTAACTACAAGTATATGGATATTATACACTGCTCAAAAAAATAAAGGGAACACTCAAATAACACATCCTAGATGTGAAATATGAAATATTCACATTCAATACTTTGTTCTGTACAAAGTTGAATGTACTGACAACAAAATAGCACGAAAATCATCAATGGAAATCAAATTTATTAACCAATGGAGGCCTGGATTTAGAGACACACACAAAATTAAAGTGGAAAAACCGCAGCAGCATATGGTCTCACACGGAGTCTGGGGATCTCATCTCCGTACCTAATGGCAGTCATGCTTCCTCTGGCGAGCACATGGAGGGCTGTGCGTCCCTCCAAAGAAATGCCACCCCACACCATTACTGACCCACTGCCAAACCGGTCGTGCTGAAGGATGTTGCAGGCAGCAGATCGCTCTCCACGGCGTCTCCAGACTCTGTCACACCTGTCACATGTACTCAGGCTAAACCGGCTTTCATCTGTGAAGAGCACAGGGCACCAGTGGTGAATATGCCAAGCTTCCTGCACTGTGTTGGGCTGTGAGCACAACCCCCATCTATGGACATCGGGCCCTCATAGCATCCTCATGAAGTCGGTTTCTAACCGTTTGTGCTGGAGGTGATTTTGCAGGGCTCTGGCAGTGCTCCTCCTGTTCCTCAACTTGCACAAAGGCGGAGGTAGCGGTCCTGCTGCTGGGCTGTTGCCCTCCTACAGCCTCCTCCACGTCTCCTGGTGTACTAGCCTGTCTCCTGGTAGCGCATCCAGCCTTTGGACTGTAAGCTGACAGACACAGCAAATCTTCTTGCTACAGCTCGCATTGATGTGCCATCCTGGATGAGCTGCACTACCTGAGCCACTTGTGTTGGTTGAGTTCGTCTCATGCTACCACAAGTGTGAAAGCACCACCAACATTCAAAAGTGACCAAAACATGAGCCAGAAAGCACAGGTACAGAGAAGTGGTCTGTAGTCCCCACCTGCAGAACTACTCCTTTATTGAGTGTGTCTTGCTAATTGCCAATAATTTTCACCTGTTGTCTATTCCATTTGCACAACAGCATGTGAAATTGATTGTCAATCAGTGTTGCTTCCTAAGTGGACAGTTTGATTTCACAGAAGTTTGATTTACTTGGACTTATATTTTGTTGTTAGGTGATCCCTTTATTTTTATTTTTTTTGAGGAGTGTAGGTCAAGAGTAGCATTTTAAACCATGTAGTTGCTCTCCTTTTTCACCAAACTCTGATCAATCAATGTTGTGTATTTCCTTACAGCAGTGACACTCCTCCGCGGATCACCAAAGACGTCGTGTGTTTCAATGCAGGCGATTTTCCAGATGTGGTCATGAGGCTGCAGCTGGATCTTCACGAACCTCCGCTCTCTCAGGTGTGCCCGCATTTTTAACCCTGTCTTGGAATGTCAGATATAAATAGAAACCTTTTGTGTGCGTCAGGCCACGCCTTCTTTAAAAAGTGTGCAGATGTATATTTTTAAATGAGAATAAATTAAGAGGTTGCCTGCAATTGTATCAAGCCAAGTTACTTTTATTAAAAAAAGGACTGTTGCAGGGGCTTTTAACATCTTTTAGCTCACAGTATAGATCATATGTTATCTGTCTAGTTTACAGCAGCAGTAGTCAAAAAGGTCTGATAAACAAAGAGTACACGACCTGCTCTGCGCTATCACCACCCCCCACCCCACCCCCTCCAAGGGGCAAATGTATTTGTTTTAATTTTCTAATTTAGTGATCTGCCTCTGGGAGAGTTTAAAAAATGTGACCCTATTTACCAACATTTAATTTGTAAGTGAAAATTGAAGAGCGTGTTTCTAATAATGCTCTGTTTCTTCTGGTTGTGTAAAAGGCAGTTGTTTGCTACAAAGTTTGAGTGCTAAAAGAGGAGTTAATGCTGCTCTAAGTGCACCAAAACAAAGAAAATCCAAATTTGTAGAGTCCTGACAGGCTGCTCATCTGTGCCTCCAGGTTTTCCATGTTTTCACATTTTCTGCGGGTTTGTTGAATGTCATGTGTTCCTGTCCTTGCCTCCACAGTGCGTACAATGGATCGATGACGCCAAGCTGAACCAGCTCAGGAGGGAGGGGATCCGATACGCCCGCATCCAACTCTACCACAATGACATCTACTTCATCCCCAGAGGAGTTGTCCACCAGTTCAAGACGGTGTCTGCTGTCTGCAGTCTGGCATGGCATATCCGACTCAAGCAGTATCACCAACACGAGGAGAAAGAGGAGGAGAAGGAAGAGGGGAGGTTTTCACCAGGAGAATTAACATGTCATATTAAAGAAGAGGAGGAAGAGGAAGAGGAGGAGGTAGAGGAGACTGAGTGTAACCTTGCTGGAAAGACAATGATAAAACTGGAGGATGAGGATGACGTGGGGGGGAGTGAGGAGCCGCCCTCAGATACTCTGACACAGATTTTCAAGGAGGAAGAGCGAGAGAACAGAGCTGACGCGAACGAGGTGTCAGTGACGCAGTCACTACCTTTAGTCAAGAAAGAGAGAGACGAAGCTGTGCTCAGCCCGACACTAACAGAACCTCAAGCTGAGGAAGATACAAAAGAGGAAGGTAAGGGAGCTGCAGATGCATGTCAGACTGTGCAGAAGGACCATGAGGAGGACGACAGAGCGGATAGTTCCTCTTCAAGGTCATCACAGCAGATTAGGAAGGAAAGTGATGTAGAAGAGGAGCGACAGCATAAAGCGTCAGGTCAGGGCCTGAAAGAGAAAAATAGAGAGAGTATATTGAGCACTTATAACACACCACAAATCAAAAAGGAAAAAGATAAAGGCAAAAGAGAGAAGGATGAAAAGGAGAGGGCTAAAGAGAAGGAGAGGAAGGAAAAAGATAAAAAAGACAGGGGGAAAGACAAAGAGCGAGAGAAGGACAGGGTAAAAGAGCAGGAGAAAGTTAAGATGGAGGGAGGAAGAGAGGTTTGTCCGACGACTCAGACACTGCCGCAGATAAAGAAAAAGGAGGACGAGGAGCGGACAAGAGAGGGCGGTAAAACCACTCAGACCAACCCGCCTGCTCAGAGAGACGAGAAGTGGGCCAAGGAGTGGGACTCCAAAACACAACCCCACGTCAAGCGAGAGAAGGAGCACGATAAGGACAGGGGAGGCACGCAGGCTGCAGCCCACCCACGGCCAGACAGAGAGGAGGCTCGAGACTCGTATACGCATAAACACAGGTCTTCCCATGGGAAGAAGGAGAAGAGCGGTCACAGAGAGGGCAAAGACAGCAACGCGCCGAGCACGCAGGCGGTGCTGGCAAAATCAGGGCGAGAAGATGGGAAAACTCACAAACCTGCAAACATTCAGGCGAAGAAAGAAGTAAAGAAGGACAAAGATGTCAGCAGCAAAGAGGAGAGGAAGAAACCCGCTTCTGGTCCTGCCCAGCCAGAACACAAACAACCACGGACACTGGTCACCTTTGACCTTTTTAAACCCATGGAGGCTCACCAAACTTTGGCTCTTTCCTTCACAGACAGTAGGCCTAAGAGCCACCATCACAGTGACTCACGAGGCTCTTCCTCGAAGCCTGCATCGGACAGTCGGACAGTTGCGTCCTGTAAAGGAACAAAAGTAAAGGACTCTGTGCAGGGAAAACCTGCGTCAGCGCTACAGGACACTGGGCCACAGCAGCACTTGTTAAAACAGCCCCTGAAAACACACACCCCCCAAACACAGAAAGACTTCTTAATATGAATGTCTAGATGTCTAGTCTGTTTTTTCTTTTTCTTTTTTACTGTACAACTTGCGCCGAGGCTCTGGTAAAATATTTGAAAGTGCATCCTCCGTTCAGATACCACACGGTCTAATCTGTAATAAATTACCGAAAGCCACTTCGACACTGCCAGATTCTTCCTGTGACGCAGTGAAACGAGGGTGCACTCTGCAAATACGTTAGCAGGGCCTAAGAATGTAAGCTAAGTAGCTCACTTCACGTTTGTTAGCAGATGTACGTAGGCTTTATATAAAATGTTTATGTGACCCGTGTGTCAGTGCCTGTGCACTACTTAGCTTCGCTCTCAAAGCACCTATTTTAGGTACTGGTCTAGCCAGTCTGAAAACAACCATCGTTACTCCCTGCTGTAAGAATGACCTTTGTTCAATGTTTGAGACATCAAAGAGCTCCTCTGAGCTCAAACGCTCTGTCGTTGCTCGTGTCGATGGGGTTTGTTATTTTTAACACTCCAAATCAGAGCAAGTAGTTGTTTTCAGACTGGACTGTTGGACTCACACAGGGCTGTAAATGATACTGTATGTACCAAAACTGTACAGTATAGATGTTATTAGCACCAATGTGAGAAAATGTATACAGAAATTGCATATATTTTTTGTAAGACAAGTTTTATTTTCCATAGAACTTATTTATATCATTTACTGTCTGTTTTTATTTGAAACCAATGTATGTGAAAAATTTGTTGTAAATACATTTTATTTCCTAAGAATTGGTAGTGTGATTTATACTCTGATCAGAACCTCTCAATAAATGGTTCAAAATGTTGACTTGATCAACGTTAAAGTCTTGCCTGTGTTTTGTATCGGTGTGTCTTTCTAGCCGCTAGAATGCGATGAAGGTGGATGAGTTTAAATACCTGGGGCCAACCATCCAAAAACAACGGGCACTGCACAAGAGGTGAAAAGGAGAAATCTGCCAAACCGAAGAATCCTGTTCTGGGGACCCCTTACGATTAAAGGAAGCACTATATATGGCTTGATCAAGGTTTTATGATTCATTTGTGCTTTCTCGTCTAATCTGTCATCCTGACCAGGAATTCAGTCTCAGTATGCCAAGCTGAAGGATCTCTAGATTCCTAAAAGAGAGCTAAAATCATGGATACACAGCTGTACTCTGCAGTGTATAAAAGGAGTATGGCACAGCTAGAATATACAAATTGTAACAGGACTCTCACACCATCACAAGTTGTTAGCAAATGAGTGTGCCCCACAAAGTCCACCTTTCTGTCACACAGAATGTCCAAAGTTTACAAAGTCAACATGTTTTATATAGTATGACCCAAAACTAGCATAAACCATAAACTCAGGAAAGTGTTTAAAGAGCTCATGTCCCTGAATTGTTTTCCCAAAGTCTTCAATACCACTGCAAATCCCTTTCAACAACAGGTATCGCCCTCTGGTGGCCATTAAGAAGAATGCCGGTTAAAGGTACTTCCGCATTGTCTTCACTTCTAAGTCCTGGAAGCTACGCACATTTTTTTATAACGACTATGGCTGAAGGCACAGCAACCAGGCTGGGTTTAAGTCTCATTCACTCCAAGACCACCTGATTTTACAAAATACTGAAATTCTATTGTGAATTTTTTACCTAGGGACACCACAAACACACTGCCTCCTGGGCTATTAAATATCAAAAGCCCTATAAATCTTGATCTAAGCTGTCCAGCTGAAGCTGCAATTTCTCTAAATTCTCCTTGGATGATTTTGTTTGCAAACATGATGTAAAAGACCAGAGAAAAGTGGTGAAGTGCAATCACAGAGAAGACTACCCCCTGCTGATTTAGGGAAGAGTGTGACATTTTTTCCCTGGCATTCACAAAAGCATCAACAGTTTTTACGGTGCAAATAACATTTAATATTAACAGATGGGGGAAGTTCTGCATTTACATTCAAACGTGCTGACAGAGTGCAGCTAATGTAGAAAAATGAAAATCAACATTTTCTGTAGTTCATGTTGGATCAGCCAGACTTTAACGCAACCCTTATTAATAATTAAAAATTAGCTCAAATGCAGCAATGTGCGGCCAAAAACAATGAGGGCTGGATTCATCACAAAGATGTCAAAATACATTGAACTGATACCTGATGCATCACAAAATGACACACTGATACCACCTGAAACAGGTGTTCTAATTGAGAACCTGCATACCCCAGTGTATAGATTTCACTAAACCGGTGAGTCTTCACTTACAGTAGAAGAATAGTGTATTTTAAATAAAGGTCTGCATCTTTCTTCAGTGGTGCATCCTTGGTCACAGATGCCTGAGTATAAAAGGTTTGCATCCTGTAATTTCAGTCTCTCCTGTAGTGGAAAACACTGTAGCCTAGCTCCATCAGCCCTCCACCCAGCAGCAACCACAGAGGGATGCAGACCACACTGATCCACACTTTGGTGTGCCCCTCCAGGCGGGAGCACAGAGTCAGGCAGAAGGCCAGCTTCAGCAGCAGGGCTGTCAGGTACCACAGCCTCTTCTTCACGCTCTGCTCACCCTCCCTGGGGTCAAAGTCCGGCTTGCAGCGGCCTGCCATCTTCACTATCAGCATGAGAATGAGGATAGTGTCAAAGGTCCAAACGGGGAGGAAGATGAGAAACCAGTTCCAGTGGATTCTGGAGTCCAGCTTGAGGACCAGTAAGATCAGGAAGATCAGGGTAAATATCCAGGAGAGGAGCACTCGCTGGGCCAGGGACATCTTCATCTGTGGAGGACTGGCAGAGAGCCAGTGTCACCCACACCCAGAGACACTGAAGAGGAGGAGGAGGGTAAGGGGTGCAGCCAAGGTGATCTGAAAACAGCGCAGCTTCGTCTGTCTTTAATTATAAGCACATGACTGAAAATTCGACTACCACCACTAGGAATCAAACCCTCATAGGTCTTGTAGAGGAATCTTTTTGCTGTTACTTCCACTCGGCATTAGTGCAAACCTGAAGCTGATGTTAGCAAGCTGCCGCTAACTTGTGAAAGTGACCACACTGTTCGCAGTCTTACCGAGTCCAGCAGCAGAGTCAACTTGGTTTCTTTAACCGTAAGTTTCAACGACAAACTCTTCTCACGAAGACAAACATCCTAGAAATATCAGAGACCGAAAACAACGGCGCAGAAACTCAGTAAAACGTTAGCTTTTAGCTAGATACAACCTACAGTTTCACTGCATTTCCGGTTAATCCTTCCAAAACAAGGGTGTGGGTAAAATTAGTTGGTGTTTTCCTTTTCAAAACAAAGGCACGATTTTATTAACCAGTGTTTTTTCGAATTAGTGTTTCAATCACCCGTAGCAAAATAGTGGAGATCTGACCATGCAAACCCTTGACAGAAAAAAAAGTGTACTTCTAAACATATATAATAGATTTCTTCCAAACAACAACTTAGCAAACACCATCTGCTCTGCTGATGAAGATCACATGATGTGGCTGAAAGGATTTAATAGTTCTAAGATTAATCCGAGTTCAGCATTTTACACTTCTAAATATAAAGTGTGAAAATGTGTTCTGGTTAAAGTGGGCTAAACTGGGGGGATTTCTACAATCCTAGTTACAACCTAGTTTGCAAGTAGGTTAATGGACCTTGGCTAAAAATAAATAAATAAATGAATAATAATAATCCAGTTGCAGCTGTAGACCCACCACCACCTTTCATGAAAGCCAACATATATACTATTTAATGGGATAGTATATCTATCTATCTATCTATCTATCTATCTATCTATCTATCTATCTATCTATCTATATATATAT